>PVJL010004350.1:18624-57576 GCA_004026885.1 Lyroderma lyra
AAAAAAAAAAAAAAAAAAAAAAAAAAAAAAAAAAAAAAAAAAAAAAAAAAAAAAAAAAAAAAAAAAAAAAAAAAAAAAAAAAAAAAAAAAAAAAAAAAAAAAAAAAAAAAAAAAAAAAAAAAAAAAAAAAAAAAAAAAAAAAAAAAAAAAAAAAAAAAAAAAAAAAAAAAGAGCAAACAGAAGGAAAAGTCATAGAATAACATCAAGCTAAAAATACAGACAGTGGAAAAAAAAAAAAAAAAGCAAAGAAGAAAAACCAAGCCTCTGAACAACCAAAAACCAGAAGATAAAATTGTCATAGGAAATCTTCATTTTTCAATGATCATCCTAAATGTAAATGGACTGAACTCACTAATAACAAGGCATAGAGTAGCTGACTAGATTAAAAAACAACCCATCTATATGCTGTCTCCAAGATACACACCTTAGCCACAAGGACAAATATAGACTTGTAGTGAAAGGGTGGAAAACAATACTCCAAGCAAATGGCATCATAGAAAAGCAGGAGTCACCATACTTATATCTGATGAAACCGACTTCAGGATAAAAAAAGGGAATAAGAGACGAAGATGGACATTTCATAACAATAAAAAAGATAGCACAACAATAAGAAGACATGACATTCATCAATATATATGCCCCAACCAGAAAGCACCAAAATTTATAAAGCAACTATGTAGAGATCTAAAACATGAAACTGACAAAAACACAATTATAGTGGTGAACCTAAACACCTCCTTGACAATCATGGACAGATCATCCAGACAGATAATAAATAAGGAAATATCAGCTCTAAATGACACATTACAACAATTGGACATAACTGACATTTACAGGACACCCCCATATTACAATACAAGACTATACATTATATTCTAGTGCACATGGAACATTCTCAAGGATAGACCATATGCTGGGACACAAAACTAGCCTCAACCAATTCAAGAAAGTTGAAATCATACACAAAGAAATGGGGAAAGATATTCCATGTTCATGGATTGGAAGAATCAACATAGTTAAAATGGCTATATTACCCAAAGCAATATACAGATTTAATGCAATTTCCATTAAAATCTCATAGACATTCTTTCAAAAAATAGATAAAAGGATCATGTATGGAACCACAAAAGACCTCAAATCACCAAAGCAATCCAACATAAAAAGAATAAGGCTGGAGGAATCACACTCCCTGATTTTGATCTGTACTACAAAGCATCAATATCAAAATAGTTTGGTATTAGTAGAAAAACACATACAGACCAATGATACAGAATCAAAAACCCATAAATATATGGACAGATCATTTTTGAAAAGAGTGAAAAATATACGATGGAGAAAAGAGAGCTTCTTCAGTAAATGGTGCTTGGGAAATTGGAAAACCATATGCAAAAGAATGAATCTGAACTGTGAACTGTCACCATATACCAAAATTAACTCAAAATGGATTAAAGACCTACATATAAAACCTGAAACAATAAACTGTATACAAGAAATCATCGGTACTAAACTTAAGAGACCTCAGGTTTAGGGAGGACTTCATGAACTTGACCTCAAAGGCAAGGAAAGTAAAAGCAAAAATGAATGGGATTGTATCAAACTAAAAAGCTTTTGCACAGCAAAAGAAACAATCAACAAAGCAAAGAGACAGCCAACCAAATGGGAGAAAATATTTGCAAACAATGCCTCTGATAAGGGACTAATATCTAAAATACATAAAGAACTTGTATAACTCAACAGTAAAAAAAAAAAATCAAGAATCCTTTTAAAAAAATGAGCAGGGGACCTGAAAAGACACTTCTAAGAAGACATACAAATGGCCAACAGATAAATGAAAAAATGATCAACTTCACTAGTTATTAGGGAAATGCAAATCAAAGCCACAATGAGATACCACCTCACAACTGTCCAAATGACTATAATCAACAAGACAAGGAATAACAAGTGTTGGAGAAGGTGTGGAGAAAAAGGAACCTTCATACACTGCTGGTGGGAGTGCAAACTGGTACAACCATTATGGAGATAGTATGAAGTTTCTCAGAAAATTAAGAATAGAGTTACCAAATGACCCAGCAATCCCACTTCTGGGTATCTACCCCCAAAATTTGAAAACCTTAGTCTGCAAAGATTGCAGCACTATTCACAGTGGCCAAATCATGGAAACAGCCCAAGTATCTTTTGATAGACTGGCTAAAGAAGCTATGATACATATATATAGAATGTAATATTACTCAGTCATAAGAAAAGACAAAATAGGGCCATTTATGACAACATGGGTGGACCTTGAGACCATCATGCAAAGCGAGATAAACTGAAAAAAACCAAGAACCATACCATTTCACTCATTTGTGGAACAGAAAGTTGAAAACAACAAACAAACAAAAACTCATGGACACAATTAAGAGTTTAGTAGTTAGTGGTTATCTGAGAGTATGGGGGAGGGGGTGCAAAAGGAGGGAGGAGGAGTCCCTCATCACTCAGAGGAGAAAACTGACTCTGCGTGATGAACTCATAACACAACACAAATATGATGCATTGTAGAAATGAACACCTGGAGCCTATGCAACTTTTACTAATCAATGTCACCCCAATAAATCTAACAATAAAAAGGAAAACATGTATTATAAATGAAAAAAAAATAAAAGAAAATTGGAAATTTATTTGCTCACATAACTGAAAAATTTAAGGATGGCTGACTTTAAGGCTTACCTAAGGTCATCAGGACACAATGTTTCTGCATCTCTGAGCAATGCTTTCTGTTGCAAAGATTTCATTTTTAAGGCTCTTGCCACAACCTGCGTGGGTGAACAGGTGAACCGGAGGGGAGGCGATGGGGAATGAAGAAATAAACACACAGACACAGACATAAACAGAAAAGCTGGGACCAGGTGGTTCTCTGTGCTCTGATGGAGACACAGAGACCCCGTCTGGCAGCAGCAAGTTTATTTTATAGGGTGGGCAAGACAAGTGAGATCATAGGGGTAAGTCAGTAAAGAGAAACTGGAAAGTACATCTCAATTAGGAAATATGCATTGTTCTATTCTTATCCTTTATTTAAAGTTCCAGATAACTTCACTTAATCAATATCTTTGTGTATGTTGCTAAGGCATTACTGTTTGTACTATTATTCTCTTCTAAGCAGGCAAGCCATAAGTCATGTCTCGAGTCATTTCCAGAGACCAAACGACTTTGCTCACAATTTCATATTTTTCCACCCAAGCCAGAAACCACATCCCGAGTATTGTCCTTGTTCGCCCAGTTCTGGGCTGCCTTGCAAAACCCTTGAACTGTGGACTTCAAGCACACAGGTAGCCTTGCTAAAACCTGTTTTCTCAAAGGTCTGGCTTCTGGCTCATGCACTCCCTACAGGCTCTATGTGCTGCCCCTAGCAGCAAAAGACTCCCACCTTCCCTTGTTCAACAAGCTGAAAAGAACTAATGACTCTCAGTCTGTAGATTCAGTCTAACCCTATATAGATATGTAAATAGATAGATAGATAGATAGGTGAATAGATAGATGATGGATAGAGAAATGATCGATAGATGATAGATAGATATAGAGAGATATATCTGCCGTGGTCACATGTTATCTATCCCTGCACTAATTGTTATGGTCAGGGAGATATGATGCTCTGGTTAGAGTATATGGACAAATAAAGTAGGTGTGAAAATGTTGGGGTACAATTATAAGAAAAGAATGAATTTATAATGGTTCTGCCAGTTATCAAGTTGTTTGTTTTTCAGCTCCAACTCTACAATTCTTTTCCCTTCTTTGAGTCACTAGAGCTGACCTCTGTAAATATTTCTCATTATCCACCTGGCAGAAATGTTTAGCTTTGTGTATAGCAGGTCCTGGAGGCACACTCCAGGAGGAAGGTACTTCCTTCCAACCTTCTTGCTTTTCTGCACAGCTGTTTATTTGCAGCAGTATGCATGGTGGCACTCATCATGCATAGGGACAGTTTGTACCTTCTTGCAATACTCTTCCCCAACCCCAAACCCAAGAGATGAAAACGTTCATTATTTCCCACCTTACAGATGAGGAAACTAAAGCACAGATAGCAAGAGAAAAGCAGCCCCTGGCAGCCAAGAGCTGGCCTGCCACTCACAGCTAGTGTTCTCTCTCCTGTTGAACGTAAACAATTTCACAAGACACCAACATCACAGAATGCCACTCTGTGACATGATGGGTCAAGACAAAAACAAGACCCCTTCTGTCATCACATCTGAGTCCAGACAAAACAAGAACATTGTCCAAATCCCTCAAATTGACCAAACATCCCCTTTCCCAGCCAACCTGAATGCTAGCTGCTTCTTTACCAATAACAGCTGGAACCTTGCTTAATCTGTCCTCCCTGCACACCCAATCATACAATCACCCCAAATTCTGACAGCATCTAATTCAAAAGAAAGCCCCACTCCCTTAAACCCACCCCCAAATCACGTAACACAAGCCCAAATTCTCTAAGTCTGTTCTAATATTCTCTTACTGAACTGCAAGGTATGATGAGATTTCCTTTGCTGCATTAAGTAATAAACCTACTGGTCCACCTACAGGTGTGTCCCTGGGAATCTTGGCTATACGGCATTGCAACAGTATAAAAAGTTCCTTGTTTGAGGTCACACATCCAGTAAGTCACAGACAGGTAGGTGCAGGTTGTGACTCGGGTGACCTTTAGAGTCCTCTTTTATCCCTTCTTAGTAGTTAATTCTCCTGTTGCTAGTTAACAATTCTTTATGTTAAAATTTCCTTTTCAGATTACTGGTGTGGTTCTGTCTTCCAATTAAACTCTGAGTAATATTTAAAAATTCTTCTTTCGAGGGTTTATAAAAACACATTACTTACAGAAAAGCAAAGATAAGAATTATATCCAACTTTTCCTCAGAAACCATGTAAGCAAAAAGGCAATGAAGTATTTATATTATTGAGAGAAGAAAGAAACCCACCAACATAGAAATTTGTGTGCTGTGAACTTATCCTTCAAAGGTAAAGAAGCAATTAAGACTTTTTCAGTCAAACAAAAATTGAGAGAGTTTGATGGTGATTCAGATATGGTGTCTGCCTGCCTCTCAATGCGGGGAGGGGGAGGGCTCAACTAAGAAAGAATGGCTTTGGCCACCTCCTCCCTCCAGGAGAAAACTGACCCTCTAACCCTCACCTGACACTAGACAATTCAGTTCCTCCCCATATGTCCCTTGCACCTTTTGAGCTGCTGCCCCAGCACTGCAGCTCAGAGGGAGTGAGTCTGTGAGTGAGAATAGAACTGCACCATTGGGAATTCTTCCAGAAGCATAAGAACTGGAATATGAAGAATAAAGTTGTCTACAAAGCTGTCTACGGGTTTAAGTGCCGAATAAAATTTTTATGAAAAAGGCACACTAGGAGACAAAATAATGTAAAAACAAAATTATAAGGAGAGAAAAAAGACTTTTGTTTTTTTACTCTTAATTGATCTAACAGATAACAGTAATAGAAATAATGTATTCAATTAGGTAAGCTTATATATCTCATATATATGTATATATACACAGATATATGCTTATGTGTATTTATGTATAAGTAAAATGAATGAAAACCATTATATAAGATTTGGGAGGACTTGATACTTGTATTACCCATAAAGTAGTATAATGCAATTTGAAAGTGGACCTGGATTAGTTGTAAAAGTATAATGCAAACTCTAGGGCAACCATGAAAAAAAGTGGAAAAAAAAAAAAAAGAAAGCATAGCGAATATGCTAAGAAGAAAGGAGACAAAAAGAAATTATAAAATAGTTAAAACCACAAAAACAAACGAAGAGTAGAATACAAAAATAGAAACAAAGAACAAGTGCAATGAATAGAAAACAATAACAAATATGGTAGATGTTAATCCAACTATATCAATAATCACTTTAAATGTCAATGGTCTAAATACACTAATTAAAAGACAGAGTTGTTAGTGAATCAAAAAACAAGACCCAAGAAACCCATTTTAAGTATAAAGACAAATATAGATTAAAAGTAAATGGATGAAGAAAGATATACCATGCTAACACTAATCATAAAGAAGCAAGACCATGTTAATTTCAGAGAGAGCAGTTTTCAGAAATAGGAAAGGATCAGGGATAAAGAGTGGCATTACACAATGATAAAGGAATAAATTTTCCAAGAAGATATAAATATCTTTAGCATGTATGCGCCAGCATCAAAATATGTGAAGCAAAACTGATAGAAATGCAAGAAATAGATGAATCCACTATATAGTTGGAGACTTCAAAACCCCTCTATCAAAAATGGACAGATTCAGCAGTCAGAAAATCAGGACATACTCATATATTTGGGGAACAACATGGGTTTCAGAAATAAGCACCCAGGTAGGGAAGTAGCAATAGTAGGTGTGGTGTGGGAAGTAGACTTTATGTAGGCATAAAGGCTTGGAGAGATAGCACAGTATCATGAAAACAGGGTTGATCAATTTTGCTGTTAAACTGACATGGGTTCAAGTCCCAGTGTTGTTATCTAGTGTGAATTTATCTCTCTCTGAGACCTAGTTCCTTATTTGATCCTCTAATACCTCTTTTACAGTCTTATTGTGAATTTTAAATGAGATAATTTATCTAAGGAACTAAGCCTGGTATGTAATATTCTGCAGGTAACAAACCAAAGCAAACAAAAATCAGTTTAATATCCACATGCAATGAAGTGAACTTGGAGTTTTGCCTTACATATACAAAAAATTAATTCAAAATGAATCAAAGACGTAGATGCAGCAGTGACTAAGAAATGCATTTCTTTATTGTAATTTTTAATGGCATTCAGCAATAGACATTTATTTCATGCATCTATGGACAGCTGGGATTTATTGATACAGGTTGGGTTCAGCTGTGATTTGAGGCTATGAATTAGATCCAGGTCTGCTCCACGTGTCCCTCTTCCTTCTTGGACAAGGAGTATTCAACACATATTCTTCTCATAGTGAAAGGCAAGAATTCAAGTAGAGCACATATCAAATCTTTGCTTACAAATACAGTTCCTATTAAAATATTTTTCTCTCAACAAAGTTTCAAAACATATAGGTTCTTTCTCAAAGCTATATACACTAAATTATCTGAAAAAAAACTAAATGAAAAAAGATGTTCTTTTTTTATCTAATTAAATTTCAGAGGTTGGTAACACTAGACAATTAAAAATTATAAATAGGATCTATACTTCTTAATTTTACCATTTCTATCATTGTTTTGAAAATGCAACTGATACTAACCTCATGAGATAACCAGCAACATGCTGTTAAGACAGGGCAAAAATGTTTTCATGCATTCCTACAGTTATCCTGATTTATTTATAACCACTTCATCATTTTGAGAATGCAGTATTTGGTGAAAGTATTACTTATTCATGGTGCAAGTTTACTCATCAATATGCAATAATCTAATAACAAGAATAACAATGACACTAGCATCGTGCCTGGCATATAGTAAGCACTTCATAAATGCTAGCTGATGCTTTTATTCCCCTTGTCTTGCCCTCACTGTGACTCCAAAAGATGAGTATATTTAGACTCATCTTTAGGAGTCACAATTTCCTGCTGTAGAAATGCATATTTCTATCACCATCTTAACTATTCTTGTAATCTTTGGTTAGAGATTTTGAATGATGGAATGCTTATTTTCTCAAGGGATAGATCACCCCATTATTGGGCAATAAATTTGTTAGAATGTGTATCTTCTCTACTAAGTTAAAATCTACCCATTACTAAATTCTACTTAATTATCTCCAAACAGTACAAAATGAGTTTGATGATAGCTTTGCCATTGCTAAATCTTCTTTAAGAGAGTAAATGTCTTCAGTTCCTAAATTATTAGACATTCTAATTGTCCTCATCAGCTTTGTCTTTTGTAAAGTTAGTTGGCTACAGTGGAACACAATATGCCAGAAGTATCTGGGCAAAGCAGATGTAATGCTACAGTGATTGTCATTACTTTGCAGGCTGAGCTTCTATTAGTGCTGTTCAAATTACCTATAGATACTTAGTGATAGCCTATATCCATCAGATCTTGTCCAGTTTTTCATGAGAATTTTAGAAATGTGATTGTTTATGTGGTAACGTGAATATTTTTTAAAACTAAAATTTTAAATTTTAAAGATTGTTGTTTACTCATAGGGAAGAAGTTTGTGTGAAAGAAAAAAATGACATATTTACTGTCCCTGTCTGCTTTCTAGGAAGGATAAGGTCCAGCTACGAAGAAGGCCCCTTTTTACTGAGTGAGGTGAGGGTTGTAGGTTTGGAGGTAGAAACTGCAAGAAAGTCAAATTGTTCTACAGACAAAGTTGAAGGGGTCAGAAAGAAGGGGTGGGAGAAGAGAGGCAAAGATGGTATTGCTCAGCAGGAAGAGCCAGAGGCTAAGAGAGAGAGCAAGCTGAACTTTGGACAGAAGAGGAAGAGAGGAGACCTGGAGAATTTTTTTTTTCTCATTTGTAATTTTAATGAAAGCATTGCTAATTCATTCTTTAATTTTCTTAAAATCACCAAATTTTAATATGTAAGGCAATTAATTTTGGGGAAAAGAAACACCATCAAGAATTTCATCAAGAACAAAATAATGATGTACATTCCTCCAAACAACCCAAATTCAAAGTCTACCAAAACAAAAACAAAAACAAAAAAGCCCACACAGGAAAAAAAAAGTAACAAAAATCACATTCTCAGGGTTTAGTGCATTTAGCAGCCTTCACTATGCTATGTAATCATCCTTCAGCTGACTTTCAAAAAAATAACACCCTAGTTCATCAAAATATACATTTTCCATTTGCTTTTGTAAAATTAAAAATAATAATCAAAAAAGAAAAGTTGAATGAATTCACAATCAATTGCCTGACTCGTTTTGATGTCATGTACAGTATATGAAGGTCAGAAAGGCTGATTGCAATACACATGGTTAAGGGACATTGATCTTCAAGGTTTTGATTTCTTCCAAACAGTGTAGAATACCCAGAGTTCCAAGTATGAAGGGACACAGACAATCTCCTTTGAGAATTCCACAGGACAATACAGGCGCCCTAGCTGTTCCTCATAGAGAGACAGGGCTTCCATCAGATTGACACAGTTCCCCTGTGTAAAGTATTTCCCATCCTGTTTCAGTACTTTCATGGAGAGGTCAAGAATCAGTCTAAGAAATTCCCACGTGGAATCTTCTTCTGGCGATGTGGAGATTGGAACAGCTGTCAAATCATTAATCACATAATCAAATGCTCTCCCTTCTTTGGCGTACCTCTTCAGTACTGGAATACAGTCTTCTATTAGAACCTGATAGCAGTCTCCTTTAAGATTGTCTAAGACGTCACCACAAGTTTTCCGCATGTATTTCTTACACCCATCAATCACCATTTGGTCAATCTCCACCATAGTGACCATCTTTGGTTTCAGTTTGACTATTTCACACAATATGCCCCCATCGCCACCTCCCAGAATCAGCACGTCTTTGCCAGTGTAATCTTCTCTGCCACTACCCATGATGGCCCGGGTGTATGCCAAGTCACTCTCCGCCAGATTAACATCCCCACTAAGGATGAGGATATTTCCAAATTGCTTTGAGTGTAGAATTTTAATGTTCTGATAAGGTGAATCTTCATCATACACCACTTCATCTATGTCATACTCCACCAGGCGGCCGTCAGCAGTGGGCCAGTATCTATCAATGGCCCCTCCTCGAACTATGGGTGGTAATCGCTTCACACGCCCAATACTGTCCTGACTCAATTCTTTCATTCTTTCTTCTACTTTGTTCAAAAGACTGTCCACTTCTTTGCCTTCTGCATTGCTATCATAACTCTGCAGGTCCAGCAACACCAATCCATGTGGGTAAATCCTCAAAGTGGCAAAGCTGCCATTTTTGTTTATGTAGGTCGCCAAGTAGCCATGGTCCTGCCAGGTGTGCACAGACTCCGTCATCCCACGCTCCTGGAAAACGGACTGGAGGCCTTTTAGAATGGTCTGGCTGTCAGCTTTGGCGCCGAGCATGAAGTCCAGTGTGCTGTGCCGTGCTGCCGCCATAGTGAGGCGAAGCCCTGGGCCATCCCTGGGGGAAGTGGTCGCGGGAGACCGGCGGGCCGTGCGCAGGTCCGGCTGTGGCCAGCGGGGACTGAGACCTGGAGATTGTAAGAATGAGAAAAGAGAATTAGTAAGATGTATCTTCTGTGGATTCTTGAAGTGTACACTGTGTATCATCCTTATTTTCGGTAAAAATTTTATTCAAACATGTGTTTCTAACCAATGCTCTAAAGCAAGTGGTCTCTCTGCTGAACATAACGGAGTAAAAACAAGCTGCCCGCGGATGCCAGCAAATGGGTTATGACTGGTGCCTGATAAGCTGTTGTGGGCATAGAAGTTGGGGTCCTGATGGATCTGAGGGGACATTTTTATACTTTTGTATAAATGGAATCATACAGTATGTAATGGAGATTGGCTTTTTTCATGCAGCATAATTACTTGGAGATAGATCACGTTGGTGCCTATATCAGTAGTTCATGCTTTTGTATTGCTGAAGAGTAGTAAATGGTAAGGATGTATCAGCTTTTTTTAACCACTTACCCTTAACCCTTCACCTTTCACTAGCTGCCTTTCTCTGTTAGTGTTTAACCCAGGTTTCTGCTCTCTCCCACTTGCATATTGTAGTCTAGGACATCTGGGTTATTTCCAGTTTTTGCTTCTTGAATAAAGCTGCTATGAACATTACATATAGGTTTTTGTGTGCTTCATTTCTCTGAAATAAAAGCCAAGAGTCCAATTGCTGGGATAAACAGTAGTCACATGTTTAGTTTAATAAGAAACTTCTAAATTCTGTTTTTCAGAGTGACTATATCATTTTCCATTCTTACCAACTATGTACTGAAGTACTTTAAAATCTCTGCCCCCAGTTTCTAATACAGGGTTCCCGAAATCGTTGCAATTTTCTGGATTATAGGAGTGTCTTGTTCTAAAGACATGACTGTGAGTGGACTCCTGAATGGCTTTTGGATGAGGGCTGGTCACTGGAAAAAAGATGTCATGATTAGAAGCCCGAAATTTTCAGCTCCACTTCCTCCTGCCCCCATACTCTTGAGAAGGGAGCAGGGCTGAAAGGGAGTTAATGATTGAGCGTGCATTGTGCTAAGCCTCCACAAAAATCCCAGTGGTAGTGAGTTTGGGAAAGCTTTCAGATAGGTGAGCACATGAAGCTGTTGGCAGAGTGATGTGCCTGGAGAGGGAGTGGGAGCTCTGAGCCCCTCACATAGACCTTGCGCTATGCATCTCTTCTATCAGGATGTTCATCTAATCCTTTACCATATCCTTTTATAACAAACTGGTAAAGATACATACAGTGTTTTTCTTGAGCTCTACGAGCAGCTCTATCAAATTAATCAAACCTTAGAAAGAGGGTCATCGGTACCTATTGGTCAGAAGCACAGGTGACAATCTGGATTTGCTATTGGCATGTGAAGTGGGATGGGGGAGGTCTTGTGAGTCTAAACCCTTATCCTGTGGGATCTGATGCATCTCCAGGTCAACTGTCAGAATTAAGTTAAATTGTAGGACATGCAAGTGGTGTTACAGGGAATTGTTAGGTGGGGAAAAAGAACCCCCCACATCTGTCAGAAGTGTTGTGACTACGCCAGTAGTGTGAGAGTAAAGGAGAAAAACACAGAAAGACTTATCTAAATTTTTCTAACTCAAGAAAGAATAAGGGGAGTTCCCTGGTGGTGTAGTGGCTTAAGGCTTCGGCACCGGTGCTGTCAACGCTGCGGCCTGGGTTCAATTCCCAGCCAGGGAACTACCCACATACAAAAAAGAAAAAAAAAAAAAAGAAAGAAAGAACAAAACAATGTTCAAGTGTGAAGCCTTGCATGGACCAAAGATGTTTGTAAGCTATGAGCTAAGAGCAATTAATTCAAATGAGATTTAAAATAAATAAATAATTCCTTTCTCTTCAGTTTCTCAATACAACCCAAAGCTTCTTTCTTTTCAATCAGAATTAAATCAAAAGGAGTATTTTCCCTATTTCTTTTACTCTTTAAAACAAAGTTGGTAGCTGAAAACATTCAGTATTTCATTTTTACACTGTACATAAACAAACCTAAAATATTATCTATAAAATATTAGCTGAATGGAAAATTGTGTTTGAGATTTCTGGATCATGTACAACCTCTCCTATTGCTTATAAATCTTTAATGATAGTTCTCCTAATTGCTGACTGTTTGTGCTAAGACTCCATACATTTGTATTATGAGAAAGCATGCCAATCATACTGAGGGCAATGGAATTTCTAATCTAATGGGAAAAGCATTAAAAACTGCCATTTGTATATTTAAGTTGGAAGCTTATTTGTTTTATATTAATCCAGAGATCAAAGCACACTGAAGGTTTTCTTTTGAATGAGGTTTATCATAACAGTCTTGATTTTCATTTTGTTGTGTAATAAGCTTTATTTCTCTATTATGTCTGCCACCAGTCAATCTAGGTTCTTGACAAGTATATCTTGTTAAAGCATGGCTGGGTATCAGGTGTGTGAAGAACGTTTCCTGTAGCTTCTTCCTCCCTGCATCTCCTAAATCCTGGCTTAGTGACTGTTTCCATCTGATTTATTGTGGCTTGGTCAAAATATTCCAGTTTAGGTAAAGAAAACAGTCTTTAGATCTCTGTTACTTAATGCCTATTCAGCTCCATATGAAGAAGAAGCATTTAGATTCTCATTGTTTCTATAATTCAGATTAACCTATATAGGTCTAGAATTTAATTTCTTTTAAATAATGAACAGATTTTCCAAATTCAGAGTAAGTCAAGATTTGAAAGTTTCAAGTTTTTTTTTCCCTAATTTTTTTAGTAACGGAAATCTAGAGTGCTTAATGACTTTCACATTATTTACATAAAGGGAATGTTTTGATTATGCCCTTGAGTCCCCCATTATAGTCTTTCATTTTGAGGTGAGCAATAGATTGAATCATTACCCTCAAGAGGACATGAGAAAGATATGTTCAATGGTTATCTGACTGAATTTGTAGCAGGGTTTTCTAAACTAGGCAGGGACTTGAACTCAGGTCTTCGAGGTCTCTTTTAGTATTGAGTCGATGAAAGCCATGTGTTGAAACTGGATTATAAAACTATTTTACCAGGACTTGAGGATCTTCCTCAAATGAGAAGGAATTTGGAAGTGTAGTCACAGATGGCAATTAGATCTCAAATTGCTTCAGACTGGGGAAAGAATATGTGAGATTGCATGATGGCAGCTCTGATAACCCTGGACAAGAGCCCACAGTCCCCAGGCCTCAGAAAGCCAACAAAGAATCACTACATTCACCCAGCAAGCTGGCAGGACTACACAGCCCAAGTTGCAGGGAATTGTGTCAGTGTGAAGGACAAGATTTGCTATGTGACCAGAGTGTGTAATTGCTGCTAGCTCTTCTAATGTCCAAATATCTGCTCTTTCAACAACTACAAGTGAGTCCGTTTGCTTGGCTTGTTCAAAAGGGATTGATATGATTATTACCCATGGTTTACGGGTTTTAGGGTTAAGGCAGGGAAAGATGATGATATCTGCCTGTCTTATTGACATGGTTTCTTGATTATATAGTTATTTTGTTTTCAAGTTTTCCCCCTCTTTTCCTCTCTTCTTCCCACTGCACCTTCTTTCTTCTCCTTCTCATTCTAGGAAACAGAAGGGATCTTTCAAAGGAAAGAATGGATGGGAAAAAATAATCATTAAAGTAGAAATACTGGCGAGGGGGCAGGAATTTAGTGCCTACTTTTATGATTTCATGCACCTCAGAAGTGACATCATGATGGTACTGTAGGAAGGTGAAATAGTATGCACTATCAATTCACTTGACTGAATGTGTTTAGCTTCCTAATTACGAAGCAATGAATGAGTATATATGGAGGAGACACAGAGGAAAGGGGTTCATTTGAAAATGCCTTGAAAGCAAGACAGAGCTGCAGCAACTCCTGACTTAGGCACTACATGAAGGAATAATGACTATTTATGGTATGAGTTTGGGAAAAGTGCTTCTCATATAATACTCATTTCATAGGGTTATTGCATTACATGAGTGTGATGATTAATTGTATGTGTCAACTTGGCTGGGCCACAGGGTGCCCCAATATTTGGTCAAACATTATTCTGGATACTTCTGTAAGGTTGTTTTAGATGAGATTAAGATTTAAGTTCATGGCCTTTGCAGAAAACAGATTGTTCTCCATAATGTGGGTGGGCCTCATCTAATCAGTTTAAGGCCTAAAAAAAAAAAAAAAAAAAGAGACTAGTCTTCCACAAACAAAAGGGAATGCTCCAGCAGACTGCCTTTGAACTTCATCTGCAACATCAGCTCTTCCTAGTTCTACAGCTATCTCCTTCAGACTCAAACTGGAACATTCATTTTATTGAGTCTCCAGCCTACCAGCCCATGCTCCATATTTTGGACTTGCTGGCCTCCATAATCACATGAACTAATTTCTTATAATAAATCCTCTTTGTGAGCATTGATTGTTTCCCTAGAAAGCTCTGACTAATACAATGCGGTAATATTATTATCCTTATTTCACAGGTAAGAAGACTGAGGCTCAGAGAGGACACACAGACAGCATGTGATAGAGACAGGACTCAAGTCCAGATTTGTTTGACTTCTGATCCTGGACATTTATCCACTTTTCTTTTCTGCCTCATGAAAAGCATAAGAGAAGTGATAGCTCTAGAATTATACAGCCAACAAATCCGGACTTTGAATTCTGGCTTCCTCTGTCATGTTTCTCTTTGTGCTTGCTTTTGGTTAGGAGATAATAAGACTGTGCTTGTTCAGTAAGGAAGTTCCTAGTACAGAGCAGCAAGACAGTTCAATTCTACTCAGACTGATAAGGATTGTGTTGTGTGATGGACTTTATCAACTGGGAGGCAGCCCCCTTCGTCCTCTGTCACCTGTATAAACAAACAGTGGAAGTTGCTCTTAGGCATTTCAGTAAGCTGTGTGGCCTCTGTGAGGTTATCAGCCAAACAGTATATTTGGTTTTCAAATCATGGCATCTGTAAAAAACCAATTTGTCAGACTAATAAATTCAATTCTGCATCACAAAGCCCCACAAGAGGATTAAAGCTTTGATTTCTTATTTTTAAATGTTTCATCTCCTATTCCAAAAGTAAAAGCCCTTTCCTCCCCTTCAGGAGTAAGGCTGTCTCATTCTGCTGATTCATATTCATCTTAAGACACAAATTTTGTTCATAGTTCTTTCGTTTTTGAAAGTGGGCGTCTTTTTATCTCAGATTTAAACAATAACTACGTATCTCCAGTGCTTGACTGTTTCTGGAAATAATTTAATTTCATAAAACAAGTTATCAGAGCATGCAGATTTGCCCAATTTCCATTTTAAAGGTACCATCTCTAGCTGAAGTTTGAACTGAGATGAATATAGGCCAATACCTGTAACATTCTAAGTTTCCAACAATGCTTCTTTGTGAGAGAGATACTTATTTGACCAAAATACTTTTTCATTCAGGCCCATTTTTGGAATATGAAGGCAAAAACATAAAACATGAAAATCACTTGCTTCCCCATTGCTTTGGATTTTGTGGGAAAAATGGATGAGCAAGATCAAAAATTGGCTAAAATAAGAAAACAAGAAATTCATTTTGGGTAAAGATTTATGAAGCTTGTAAGATCTCAAAGAAGGAGCTAAGGGCCATCAATTACCTGTGGGTTCTGTGTTGTTTTGTTTTGTTTTTTCCTGTCTAAGATGCCTTGTCTATGTCTTAACCCAGATCACATAGGATATGTAATTACATTAACATAATAACTTGAGTCATGATGTGCCTTTCCTCAAAAAATTAAATCCCCACTCCCTGCTTCCCAACTACAGAATGAGAATGAACTTTTTGTAATGTCAGTCACATCATGTCTATATTCTATGATCTGACCCTAAAATGATGTCATAGAACAAGAATAAACTGGGAGAGGAGAAACCAGGATTTAAATGGCAAGACTTAGCTTGTTTAACCTTCCTGGACTTCAGTATCCTCAAGATCAGGGATTAGTCCTTTATGAAAACTGTATGGTAGTTAAAAAAAAAAAAAAGTTGTGTAACAAACATTGAATTAAAAATAGTTGTCTATAAGTTATTTAACCTACCCACCAATATCAGGGACAAAAAGTTGTCTACAAGTCATTTCAACTTATCCACCAATATCAGGGGTGAATAATATAAAATACATTGGGAAACTGTTGGGTATCAGGGTAGTTGGAATGGTTCTTAGAGGATGGTATATTCTGGTTGCCTACTAATGTGTCACGAGTGGGGATATTATTATCTTTGATTTGAATCACAACCTAATATCCTCCTATTCACCTTGCTCTTGGAAGTTTCTGAGGGTGTTCTGAAATGAAAACAATACTGGCTTATTTTTAACGTATTCCTTTCTTGCCTTTATCTTTTCCTTTTTAGTTCTAGAATAATTGCTTTCTGAAGGGAAAATGTCAAGGAGTATTAAGGGATAAAACTTTGATTACTGAATGATTTAAATGATGTAATGCATATAAGACATGTCACTATATTTTAAAAAATCTGTGGAGACCCCTGTCACCTTCTCTAGCCTTTATTCAAAACAAGGGATAAGAAGTTTTATACAATCAAACTGAATCTCTCAGGGTGAAACATCTATAAAACTATTTTCTTATATTGGAAGAAGAGCATGTCATAGGCAAGAAAAAAAATGTTGAAATAGTACTGGGATATGGAAATTAGATGAAAAAGAGGTAAAATGTTTTAACTTATTCCTGTGATTAGAGGTCAGTTCAGCTTATGGATTAAACCCTACATTAATAGTAGAATTCTAGTTATGGACAAGTTGTCTTACTATATCAGAAGATGGTACTAATTTAATGAACCAAATATTGATTTTCCATTATCACATTAAATTTACTTTTAGCTCTATGACTGATGAATTTGCCCTGACTTTAGGCCAACTGTTTGAAAACATTATAGTCATCACTGCATAATGACATTTTTTTTGTCAGTGATGGATGGCACACAGGATGGTGGTCCCATGAGATCATAGTGGAGCAGAAAAAATTTTATCACCTAGTAACACCATAATGTAAGGCAACACATTGCTCCCATGTTTGTGGTGATGTTGGTGTAAACAAAGCTGTTCTGCCAATCATGTAAAAGTATAGTACATACAATTATGTACAGTTCATAATACTTGATGATAATTGATTATATAACTTTTTTATGTCTCTATTATACCTTTTATTGTTATTTTAGCGTGTACTTTTTAAACTTATTAAAAATGTTTTCTGTAAAACAGTATGCTATGTTATGCTGGCAATAGCCTCATACATCTCATGTTTACCACACCTCTTGATTATATCATTTTTCTCTTGTATTGTTTCATATATACAGTAACATCCTGAACAGGCTTGTAGCCTAGGAGCAACAGGTTATGCCATATAACCTAGGTACATAGTTGACTATACCATCAAAGTCTGTGTGGGTACACTATGATGTTTGCACAAGGAGGAAAGTGCTTAATGATGCATTTCTCAAAACATTCCCTGCTATGTTAAGCAGCACATGACTGTAGTTCCTAGTGGCTGAAGTAAGATTATGGATTGAAAACAACCCAAGAAAATTTCCCAACAATGTGTCATGTTAGTTAGTGTATTCACATTTGTTTGAATTTCTGTTTCATTATGTATGAGAAATATTTACTGATCTTTCTCTCCCCAACCCCCAACCCCCACTTTGCCTGAAGTCTTCACTCCCCGACTTTAGTTTCCCCTCCTTTATACAGTACAGACTGGAATTCCAAACACTATGACAAAACTTTTTAATCAGTAGAGATATTTCAGGTTAAAAGTAGTAAAAGCAATCTTTAGAGGTAAAAATAGACATTTAGAAAATGACAATTAAATGAACCACTTAGGATTCTCTTGGTTATAACTAATAAAAAAAAAAAACTCTCCAATTCATTTAATGAGAAAATTTACTATCTCACAAAATAAGAAGGGTAGACATAGCAAAGGCTAGGGTTTATAAAGTTACTGGTTGAAAGATAAACATCGATTATTTTGTCTCTCCAATCTTCCATAAAAAACATTAGCTTTATTCTAATGCTGGGCATCTTCATTGTTGTTAAATTACTCCCAGAAATAAATGGGTCAATATTCTCTCTTGTTCACTTCTATTAATAAAAGAAGCAAGAGTAAAGTGATCCAATCCTGGAAGAGGTTGGTTCATTTTAGCCAGATGCCCACCCCTAGACCAATAACAGTGGCTGAGGAAATGCTTTACTTCAACTGGATGAATCAAAAGAATCAGGCTCTCCTAAGAAGTGAGAATGAGGAGGATGAAAAAACAAAGTAGAATTTCTGTTAGGAAGGACAAGGGAGGAATGAATATTAAGTTGACAAAAGACTATTACATAGGAAATTTGTTGAAAAAGTACACAGTTATTCTAGTAATTAAAACACATTAAATATACCTTACTCTCACCAATTAAAAGGACAGATCTATTAACTCACAAAATCCTTTATTGACAATCTATTTGCTTGGTACTATTGTAAGGGTTCAGTACCCATAAGTAAATAAGGCAGTCCCCACTCTAAAGTAATTCATTATGTGTGTTTCCCAGTGAAGCATGCGTTCCTGTTGGTTTACCACTTGAGAGAACTGTTGCATTTGTCTAGACAAGAGGATGAAGGCCTGGTGTGCAGTAAATGTGGTGAAGAAACATGTTTGAGAAATATTCAAGAAGAAAAATCCACAGGATTTTATGCCTGAAAAGATATGTGGGTGAAATTAAGTATGATTCCCAGGTTTTGTCTCTCTCAATGGTGGTTCCATCAATTGAGATAAAAAAATATAAGATGGTAAGGAGGTTCAAAATGGCAGAGTAAATAAACACTGCATGCTTTCTTCCATGAACACATCAAAATCACAATTAAATTATAAAACAATCAACCTGGAAAACCATCTGAAGTATAGCTGAACAGAAGTTTTAAAACTAAGGATATAAAGAAGAAACCATGTCAAGACTGGTAGTAGGGGCAGGGATGAGAAACAGGCTGGTCTCACACCAAAATGTGGCTGTTGATGACCAGGAGAGATATCTTAGCCCCAGAGATTCCCGAAGGAAAAGCACAGGACCCCGGCCCCACACCAGGCTCCTCAGTCCAGAGTACTAGTGCTGGGAAGAGGAGCCCCACAACATCTGCCTGTGAAAAACAGTGTGAATTCCAACCAACTGGGGGAAACCCAGAAGTCCTCAGAGCTACCCCAGACTCAGTATTGGTGGTAGCAGCCCTCCATTCATAGTGTTGTCTCTCTCACGCACCTCCAGGTACAGCATAGGCAGTGAGCAATGACAGATCACTTTGCAGCCCCTATCTGGCTGGTCATAGGAAGTGGATGACATAGGCCTGCACTAGAGTCCCTCCTAATAGGCCCCAAAATCAACATGCTTAGAGGTTGGCTTCAGACCACAGCAGAGTACCACTTAATTAGCCTCACAAACAGCACTCCCAAAGGCTGATATCAATAGGCACCAGAGCCCACTGGGGTGAATCTTGTTCTGTGGGGTAAGCCCTACACACAGCAGTCCATAGGCTGTGATCTCACCAAACCCCATAGCCAGTCAGCCTGAGGGTCAACCCCACCCACTGATGTGCCAACAGCAATCAAGATTCAACTATAACAGGAGGACATATACAACCCACACAAGGGACACTCCTGAAGCACCCTGCTCCGGTGATCAGGGAGACTGCCACTGGGCCCCATAGGACATCTACTACATAAGGCCACCAGACTGGGAGATATAGCAGATCTACCTAATAAACAGAAACAAACACAGAAAGGCAGCCAAAATGAGGAAACAGAAATACAACCCAAATGAAAGAACAGTAGAAAAACTCCAGAAAAGGAACTAAATGAAATGGAGGAAAGCATCCTGCCAGATACAGAGTTCAAAACAATGCTTATAAATATGCTCAGGAAACTAAGGAAATAACAGGAGAAAACTCCAGAAAAAAGAACTAAATGAAATGGAGGCAAGCAAACTACCAGATACAGAGTTTAAAACAATGCTTGTAAGGATGCTAAGGGAACTTAGTGAGAATGTCAACAAAGAGACAGCAAGCATTAGAAAAAAGACATAAAAACCATGAAAAAAGAACCAGTCAGAAGTGGAGAATACAATAATGGAAATGAAGAATGCACTGGAAGGAATCGCCATCAGATTAGATGAAGCAGAGGATCAAATCAGTGATTTTGAAGAAAAGGTATCAGAAAACACCCAATCAGAACAGCGAAAAGAAAAAAGAATCCAAAACAGTGATAGTTTAAGAGACCTCCTGAACAACATTAAGCATAATAACATTCACATCATAGGAGTACCAAAAGGAAAAGGGAAAAAACAAAGGATTGAGACTGTATTTGAAGGAATAATAACTGAAAAGTTTTCTAATCTGGTGACTGAAATAAACATACAAGCCTAGGGAGCACAGAGAATCCCAAACAAAATGAACTCAAACAGCTCCACACAGAGACACATTTTAATTAAAATGGCAAAGGTGAAAGATAAAGAGAGAATCCTAAAAGCAGCAAGAGAAAGGCAACTAGTAATTCATAAGGGAGCTCCAATAAGACTGTCAGATTTCTCAACAGAAACCTTACAGGCCAGAAGGGATTGGCAGAAAATATTCAATGTGATCAAAAGCAAGGAACTACAACCAGCATTATTCTACCCAGCAAGGCTATCATTTAAAATTGAAGGACATGTAAAGAGCTTCCCAGACAACAAAAAGTTAAGGGAGTTCATTACCACCAAACCAGTATTACAAGGAATGTTAGAGAGACTTATTTAAGATGGAAAAAAAAAAAGATAAAAATATGAATAATAAAATGGCAACAACTACATATCTATCAACAATTACTTTCAACATAAATAAAGTAAATGCTGCAATCAAAACCCACATGCCAGCTGAATGGATACAAAAACAAAACCCTTATACTTGCTACCTACAAGAGACTCACTTCAGATTGAAAGACACACACAGACTGAAAGTAATAGGGATGGAATAAGTTATTTCATGGAAATGCAAACAAACAAACAAACAAAACCTGGTAGCAATACTTATCCCAGACAAGATAAATGTTAAAACAAAGGCTATAACAATAGAAGAAGAATGCAGTAATCTCTTTTCTTGGTATTCATCCAAAGAAACCCAAACATCACTGTGAGGACATGTGCATCCATATATTCGTTACAATATTATTTACAATAACCAAGACATGGAGCCAGTCTGAGTGTCTGTTGATGGAAGAATGGCTAGAGGAGGTGTTATATTTGAAGGACCCCTCCCCCATTGTAATCATCTTCGAGAGGGCAGGCCCCTTGTAGTACAGACTTCCCCCACTAGGTGAGCATTCTAGGAACCCATCTGCATCAATATACCAGTTCGCATTGTTGTGAGAGGCTGTGTTTGGCTTCAGTGAATTTTTTTTTTGGAGACTCTTTCAACATGTTTGCCGATTTCATGATGGGTGATTTACATGAACAACGTGCAGCGTGACAGCCCACACCTCACTGTTTAGCAGTTTTTGACCAAAAATGGCATGACCATGTCTGAAAAAAGTCTTCAAAGGGAAACATTTTGCCAGTGTGGAAGAGGTGAAACAAAAAAATGGCAGAAGCACTAAAAGGCATAAAAATTAATGAGTTCAAAAATTGTTTTGAGCAGTAAAAGTGTATCAAGTGGAGAGTATTTTGAAGGTAATTAAAGTTTGAACATATAAGAAAAAATACACAATTTTTATAAATAAATTCTAGGATTTTTTTTGGTCCCCCCTCATATATACAATGGAATATTCCTTAGCCATGGAAGGGAATGGGATCTTGCCATCTTGGGCAGCATGGTTGAAACTGGAGGGTATTGTGCTGAGTGGAGTGTGTCAGACAGAGAAAGATGCAATGTGGTTTCACTTATATGTGGAATCTAAAGGGTAAAGTAAACAAATAAAACTGAAACAAACATAGATACAGAGAGCATTTTGATGTTTGCCAGATGGTAAGGAGGGGGTGAAAAGGGGCAAGGAATTAAAAGGTACAAATTGGTTGTCACAAAGTAGTCATGGGGATGTAAGATATAGCATAAGAAATATAGCAAATAATATTGTAATAACTATGTATGGTGTCAGATGGGCACTAGATTTGGGGTTATAGATGGGAGAGGAGTTGGAGGACAGGGTGAAAAAAGTAAGTGAATTAAGAAATACAAATTGGTAGCTACAAAATAGTCATGGGGAAAGTAAATCATAGAAAATATAGTAAATAATATGTCAATAGCTATGTATAGTCCCAAGTGAGTACCAGACTAGACAGGGGGATCACTTCTTAAATTATACAAATGTCTAACTACTAAACTGTACACTTGAAATTAATATAAAATAATATTGAATGTCAACTGTAATTGAAAAAGGGGGGAAAAGGTGAAGGGCAACAAATGGTCCAAATTTTCATGTATAAAACAAATAAGCCATGGGAATGTAATGTACAGCATAGGGAATATAGTCAATAATATTGTGACAGTGGGATATGATGTCAGATGGTTGCTGGACTTACAGTGATCACTTCTTTATAGATATATAAATTTTGAACAACTATGTCTACATCTGAAACTGGTAATAATGTATGTTAGCTATATTTTTTAATAACATTTTTTTTTCAAAAAAATATAGGAGGGTGAGTCTGGTGAGGTGGAATCAGGGTCAGAATTTTTTCCCCTAATTCCCCTAGTTGAAATGGAAAATTACTGACAAAGCTGTTTAATGTAAATTCTGTAGACTGTTTGATGTAAATTCTGTGAACTCCCACTCCTGCATTTCTTCCACCAGTTGCCTAATGTACGCATTTAGCTCCTATAACCCTGCTTGCTTATCGCATCAGCCAGCCCCCACCCCAACCCTGTAAGAGTCTGAAAAGCCTGTTAGTCGGGGCTCCGAATTTGGAAACCATAACTCCTCTGAGCCCGCCAGAGTAATAAAACTGGTTCTCCAACTCTCTGAATGCCATTTGACTTCCTCAGTTACCTGTCCTGCTGCAACATAGTTATTCTATTTCTGTATGTTCTCCTTTGCATGCTCATATATTTGATGAACATGAAAAATAAAAAACAAATACATGCACATTGCTTTATAGCATAAAAAGATGTCTTCAGTCTTCGTACCCTCTATGATTTATAAAATAATTTTCATTGCACGTAGGAGAGTAGATAATCCAAATAAGATGGGCAGGAAAAGGTTCAAGGATTATGAATGCCAAAAAGATTTCTTCTGGGACAGTGATATTTGTTATAAGTAAGGAAAGGTCCTCTTTAGTCATACATTGTCTTGTAGCTGTGAAAGGAAGAAACTATCAAGATGGAGGAATTGGAGACACCACTGAGATAGGGTGACTTCTTTGGGGCCCTTTGATGAGGAATGCTGGATATTCACCTCTTCTATTTCAGTTCCACCACCGTCCTTTTATGCTTTTTTGGTAAGTTGGGGTGGGAAACTACAAAAGGTAGTTCTCAGATTCTTTGTCAGTGGTTTCCTATGTAGTTTTACCAATAGGAGATACTGGTAGGAAATTAGTAGACAGAAAATGAGGAGAAACTATTGTTTTTTCTTGCTTTGCTTTCTTCCTACTACCTCTATCTCCTTTACTTCTGTTTCTGGAGGCATCACCTCCAAGCTCCTATTTCTAAGGCGGTAGTGCCCCTTTGCCTTCTTCATTTCCCCCAGCCCTAGGAATGGTGCCTGATTCCTAGTGTCCAATAGCTGAGCTCTCTCATCTTCTGTAAGGGTGAAACTGGATTCTCTTATTTTCTGGATCTAGCATCCTATGTTTAGTTCAATTTAACAACTTAATTTAGCTTAAAACCTTTCAAAAACTTTTTTCTTTTCTTTGTTTTCCTTCTTAATGCAGTTTCAATGACTCTGTTTATTATTCATAACAGTTACAAATGACTGTTTATATTGACTTGGAAGAAGTCTTTTCAAGATTTATATAAGATCCACCCTAATCTCTGAAACTATTGGGAAATGCCATCTTTTCTTTTTCAAATTGACCAGGAATTACTGGGTAACATTCCCATTTCCTTTATTCTGCCTCTTCTTAGAAGTCTATAAAATCTTTTGACCATGTGGGAAACATGGGGATGACCCTTGAACTAGAGTCTGCCATGCTCCCAGAATGCCAGCATTTTGAAAAAACCTACTTTTCTTTCCACCAAATTGTCTCTCAATTTTTGAAGGTGGCAAGCAGCTCCTCAACCTGGTAACAAAACTGGCAACCATGGAGGGATGTGGCGAAGGTGAGTCAGCCTCCTTTCTCCCCAGGGAGGAAGCAGGACTAGAGTACTGCAGCCAGCTACGGTCACAGCTGCTTTAGCAGGCTGGCCCCAGAAAGGGACTGCTGAGACATCCCAGCAACCACTGAGAATTCTTTTGTCTCAGGGACTTCCCCAGCTTTCCTCCTGCCGGTGTTAACCGCCTATAAATGCTTAAGCTGGTAAAAAGAGAACAGTTGTTAGGATCTGAAAAACAGGTTTGTCCGGGCCTTGACAAACTGGAAGAGCACACCAGAAATCCATCATCAGAGCCTCTCTTAGGCTAATCACCAGCACTGGTTCTAGGCTCTCATGGTGTCTGGGCTACATGCCTATCTGGGCCTCTCTGAGGTCAATCTGAAATACTGCATTGGTTGGAGACCAGGTTTTGACCCCAAGCTCCTCATTTCAAGAGGATTCGGTTCTGTGAGATCATGTCATGAGTACTCACCTGTTTCTGGCTCTGGTTTGTTGTTTACTTATTTGTCTTGTTTCATTCACCCCTAACCTGTCTTCCCTCCCTCCCCTTTCTTTTTCTGCTTGCGTCTTAAACACTAAGCTAGTGAGGAGTTCTGTGTCTATACAATCTGAGAGTCCTCTTGGGTTGTATATTGGCTAATTGGTACTGTTATGGGCCAAACAAAGGAGCCCCAAGCCCCACTATATAGGAATTTTTAGTCTCCATTTCCCTAGTTCTTCAGCTTTCAGTTTCATCTTTTTCATAGCCCATAGTCTTAATCGTCTTCTTGGTTAACTTTCCCTGGTTCCTAACCTTGAGCAATGGACTGTCCCTAGCCTACATCATAAGAATGCTCCTACATCCTGCCATAGTTACCACGAAACTTGTAATTCATGTATTTTCCATCATGTAACCGCCCAGTGACAAAGGCTTTGGGGACTGTTTCCTGGGCCAATGTTTTTAAAACTATTAACTGAATTAATTTCTCCTCATTTAGGGACTATCAAGGCTTCTATCCTATCCTGACCAAAGAAGTCAACACAGTCTCCTAGGCAGATCTTGAGACCTCTTCTCCTTTTAGATAAGATAGAGTGAGAACTCTGTGGATCCCCAATAGGTTGGGGCAAGGACCACCTTCAGCAGGAAGCAGATATAGGAGATGAAACCTCCAGTCTCTCAACTTCCCATAGAGATTTGTGGGGATCACATCTCTCAAGAGAAGAGTGAGGCAGGCAGACAGAATAGTGAGGTCTTAGGACCCCTCCCATGGGACTAGCCCTGCTGGAGTAGTCACCACCCTGATACCACCCTTTTACTCATAATCCCTGCCCCAGGCTAGGCAACCACAGGAGGAAGTTCCAGACAAAGAATTAACACACAAGAAGTTAGAATGCACAAGAAGCCCACCTGTTGAGGCCGGTTCCTATCACCTGTGCAATTAGAGTTACAACGACCTTCATTTCTCCTGAGCCTCATTATACCATCATTATAATATTATACAAATGCCTGGAAGTTCATTAATATCATTATAACACACTGAACTCCAGGAAAGAACATGTGCAGTTAGAAAAGGTGATGTAATGGATCCCCTGTTCATCAAAAATGTCAATCAATAGGCTCGACACCCAGATAGGCATAACCCCTTACAACTAAGGAGACTAAAACTACCAAAGCCTAGTTAATTGGGTCTCTTTAGCCATGTTCCTGCTAATGCCTACTCCTACCTCTTAGGAGTGTACTTTCTTTTCCCTTGCCATTTAAGGCCCTTGAGCTTGTCTGTCTGTCTCTCTCAGGTCCACTCATTTCTTTGGAGTATATGCTTCACTACTAATAAACTATCCTTTCAACACTTTATTTTCATGTCTTGCTCAATTCTTTGCTCAAGATACCAAAAACCTGGACACCATGCCGAGAAGGACCCATTCTCTGCTAACAGTACTGTCAGCCCTTATATGTATTAGATTATGAGGAGAAATGGCCCCTTAACGAGTCTTAAACTATTAAACTCTTTAGAAATTAGAACTGTTTTGTCAAGAGTCAGGAAAATGGAATGAAATTTCTATGTGCAAGCCTTTACAATGGACCCTGAAAAGAAGAGAACAATACTGATGGTTCAGAGAAGAGGGGAATCAACCCATCTCCAGTTTCATTTGTAATTGGACACCAACTCAATTTTCAGAAAATTGGCCCCAAAATATTTTAAGGTCTTTTAAGGTTTTTTTCTAACTCTAAGTTTTTTCTAACTCTAACTTTCAAGACCTTGCAAATAATCTGAAATGTAATTTCTTAAACCAATCTCTACCTTAATACCTGAAAACACTGGGAAGTGCCTTTTTTTCTTTTTCAAATACAACCAGGAATTGCCAGGTTACCTCCCCCTTTCCTTTGTTCTGCCTCTTCATACTTTTCCATAAAATCTTTTGGCCACGTGGGAAATGGGAGATGGCCTTTGGACAAGAGCCTACCATGCTCCCAGAATGCTGGCATTTTGAATAAAACTACTTTTCTTTCCATCAACCTTGTCTCTTGATTTTTGAAGGCAGCAAGCAGCACCTGAACTCACTAACACTTTTTAATGCTTCCAGCTCTACAGCCAGATAGAAAATGGTCAGCAAGTGGACACTAACCAGAACACAGGTATAGTTAATTATTATTCCAGTTTCTTCCTGAGGGAGTGGTAAAGGCATATATAGTGTCATGATGTCTGGAGGAGATAGGGGCCATAGGAGGAGGTTGCCTGAGGCAGTAGTAAACAAGCTGGCATAGTTCGTGACTGATCTCCCTACCCCTGGGCAGAGATGCCACAGGCTGGTGATCGACAGAGAAAAAAAAAACAACAACCCTCCTACTCCCTTCTGGAACATGGTAACAAGGAAAGGTACAGATCTGCCAGTCTAGAATGGGACTGGTTAGAAAATTCAACACTTCCACAGTGCGTAAAATTATGGGTCAGAAGATTTAAATGTATGGAGGGCAGAGACTGGGGCCTTTTACTTTTCTTCAGGGATCACCTGGATGATAGTGCTTCAACCACCTGTGTTTCCCAAAAGATAGTATTTTTTAAAGGGAGAAGGACCTCCAGGTATAGCCTGGGAATGGTCTGGCCTGGCAGAAGGTGGCAGGGTTGTTTTCTGTTGGGTGTTTTATTTTTTTATTTTTTTATTTTTTTATTTATTTTTCTTTTTGGTGTGTGGGTAGCTCCCTGACTGGGAATCGAACCCAGGCTGCAGCATTGACAGTGCCAGCACCAAAGCCTTAAGCCACTACACCATCAGGGAACTCCCTGTTGGGTGTTTTAGAGGGAAAGGACTCTGAAGAAGAAGACTGCTATTCTTAAAACATTGTGTAGCTTTTGAATAAATACTTCTTTCCTTTTTCACCAAACCTCTGTCTCTGGAATTTGCCTAAGAGCAGCAGGCAGCAGGACCCCACTTGCTATTTGGTAACAGGAGGACTATGTGTTCACATTGTAATAGGTTGATATACTGACTACACTTGTTTAGTAAAGCTATATATAATTTATCAATAATATGCTTCTACTATTTTCAAATAATTCCTTTATATCTAAATTCCCAGTTTAAGGGCACAAGTACACCATCTGGTCTGGAATAGCAATTCCTAAACTTTTAGCAGGCTCCAAACTACCCAGACAACATGCTAACTGAAGTCTGGATTGGCCCTGTGAGTGCCATTTTAATGGGAGTTCATGTTACAAAATTACTTTCCAACATGACTCTTCTACAAAAATGGTTTTCAAAAAAATACAATTAACACCAAAAAATCAATGCCAAGATTTCACTTGTAACCATCTGCCCCATCATCATGATTATAAGATGTGCCTGTGTTACCCTCCTGTTTTTCTGAACTTTTTCCCCAGACCATGACTGCAGGCTGATGCCCCATCCCCAGTGCCCAGGGCTACCAGATTGTCCTTGGGGTGTTTAAAATACCTCAAGGAATTCATTCTCTGAGACCTGTTTCTCCAAAGAGTTGTCTGAATTTTTGTAAAAAAAAAAAACAACAATAAAAACAAACATTATCACTAACTTACATCTAAATAGTGCTCTTTAGTTCTTAAAGGACATTTTTAAAAAGATCTTATTTTACATTCTTGAAAGCAGGATAAAGCATTTAGTAATAAACAGCAATGAAGTCTTTGGGGGCAGGGGAGTGACATGACAAGACCTCAAAAGAGACATCTGGCAGGAGGAAGATATGGGAGTATTGAGGTCAGTGAGGACTCTCCTGCCACAGTTGTGGGGAGTGAAAAACATGGCCTGAACTATGGCAGTGTCAGTGGGAACTGGAAGGAAGCAAGCAATGCCAGAGCACTGGCATTTGAATGTCAGTACCTGGAGGTGGATTTGATGAGGTAAAGTAAAGAAAAGGTAGAATTTAAAGGCACCTATAGGAGTAACTGGGGAAAAAAAAGTTAAATGAGGAGGAGGAACAGGCTGAGGGCAGGATGATAAAGGGTTAAGTTTTAGACATAATTGAGTTTGAGATGCTTGACAAGATACTCAAGTATGAATGTCTGGTAGCTAGTTATTATATAAAGTATCAGAAATTAGGGAAATGTTTGAAGCTTGAGATGTAGATTTGAGGTTTATCTGCCTCAAAGCAATTGTTTAAGTTCTGGAAAAGAATGAGATGGTTGAATACAAGGTCTGTTATAGGACACAAGGAAGTTATTTCTAGGAACAGTAGTCTGGAAAAAGCTTTTTCTCTACAGCATAAAATGAAAATCATAGGGTTTCACTGTTGACATTAAAATGAACAAGAATCTTTGTTCTTGGTCAGAAATTATTTTTAAAATAATAATAACACCTTGGTAATTACTAGAACTCTACACAGTTAACTTTGTACCAAATAACCACACAAAATTAGATAATATTTTTACACACTGACATTGAAACTAGTAATTATATGACTCAGTGATACTTTTAGAAATTATAAACATCTTTCCTTTATGCATTTACAAGGAAAACCCAACCAATGCCAGGAGTTTGGATTCTATAAAAAGTTATAGGATCCTCTCCAAAAATCTACTTACGTGGAAGAAAAAATAATCAAAACACATATCAAGACAGCATTTCTGTCAAATCACTCAGCCAAGTGCAGAGCCAGCAGGTACATGGCTATGGTCATCTGCAAAGCAACATTTGAGGAGAAGTAGAAAGATGCAGAGTTTAAAAGACCCTCCCTTCACTCCATTTCATTATCTGATGCCTAAAGTTCTACTATTTATTTAACACATGACCCCCTTTTAGCAGGGTTCCTTGACATTGGCACTACAGTTATGTGTCAGGTAACATTTCAGTCAATGATGAAGTGCATATATTGATAGTGGTCCCATAATATTATAATGGAGTTAAAAATTTCTTATCACCTAGTGATATTACAGTGTCACATTATTCATGGGTTTGTGGTGATGCTGGTGTATCACCACAAACCTAGTGCCCTGCCAGTCATATAAAAGCACAGAATATACAATTGTGTACAGTATATAAAACTTGATAATGATAATAAACAACTGCAACTCATTTATGTATTTATTATATTTTTATTCTTATTTTAGAGTGTACGTTTTCTACCTATAAAAATAAAAGTTTGCTTTAAATGCTGTGTTATGCTAGCAGGAACCTCATACATCTTGTGTTTACTGCATCTCTTGAAAGCATCATTTTCTCTTGTGCTTGATTTAATCTTGTGTTGTTCAATAACATGCTATACAGGCTTATTTATAGCCTAGGAGCAATAGGCTATACCATATACCCTGGGTGTATAGTAGGCTATACCATCTAGGTTTGTGTAAGTGCACTGTACTATGTTCACATAATAATGAAATTGTCTAATGATGCAATTCTCAGAATGTATCTCTATTATTAAGGCTGTATTAACATTTTGTGCTGAGTAATTCTTTGTGGGGAGCTGACCTATGCATTGTAGCATTTTAGCAGCATCCCTGTCCCTTACCATTTAGATACCAGTAACACAGTCTCCCCAATTGTGATAACCAAAAATGTCTCCAGATATTGCCAAATGTCCCATTGAGAACCACTTGCTTAAAGATAAATAGCACTGTCAGCTGCCATCGGTGCCTTGGTGAAAGAAAGACCAAAGAGAACTAGATTGGCTACAGTGATGGGAAGATTGAACAATAGGCATTTCTGCCTTGGGGAGACTTTACAGAGGCACCTCACAGAAAAGGTAAAAGAGGAAAGGTCCAGGATAGCTATGGATGACAAGAGAATCACTGCATAGTTTGCCAAGGATGTATACTATTGAGACATTATCTTATAGTGATGTGGCTCACTACTAGCTGCTGTACTCTGTGTCACTTATAGACAATGCTGCATTGTGTATGGTGGATGTTATGAGCTACCTTTATATATAACTTTAGCTTGCAGTGAATAGACTGGTGGGAATTTCTTGCCTCATTTGGGTGGCATTTTTTACTGAAGCATAAATGATGGTATGCTGCAGAGGCTGGGGTTGCCCAACTAGAAGTGGACTGCCTGAGTTTCAAATTCCAGCCCTCCATGAGATAACTATGCCAAGTTTGTCCCTATCTGAAAAATGGCCCCTTTACCTTCCTGAAGTCTTTGTAGGGTTTTTGTGAGGGTTCAATGAGTTAATATATGTGAGGCAGTTCAAATGGTGTCCAGCACATATTACTATTACTTGAATAGAGGAAGAAAAATTTTACTATATGTTGCAGGTATGGTTATACAAAATATGTATAATTTATTGAAAAACCATTAGAATAAATTATAATAGTTTAGTAAAACAATCAAGTCCAAATTAAATCTTTAAATGTCAAACATTTTCTTATAGTTCAGCAATAACAAGTTTTATAGCTCTGAATTGTAGTCCCCCCAAATTTGTATGTTGAAGTGCTAATCTCCAAAACTTAAAAAAATGTGGACCTATGGTGATGGTTGGAGAGGAGATCCTTGAAACCTCTCCTGGAAAAATACATTGGAACAACTGTATTGAGTGACATAATCTCAGCTGAGAGATACACACATCCAAGAAAACACCTGAAGGTCAGAGAAAGGGGAGTGAATGAGAGAGGAGGGAGAGAGCAAAGATGTGACTGAAGAATGTGACCTGACTGGGGCTCACAGAAGGAATGAGGAAGGAGCCAGGGGATACTGGTCAAGGAGCAACATGATCCTGAGTAAGTCAGAAGCTGAGTGGTGATAATAGCGGAGGTGAGAGTGGCTGAAACCCTGTGAGTTGAAAGGGCAAATTGAAGCCTCAACAAGTGGCAGTGCACTAAAGCCCCAACCAGAAAGCCACACTCCAGGGTAGATTAGGGGATGAACAAAGCATCTGAGCTGCCCTGGGTGAGAATAGGGCTTCCAGCTGCAGCATGGCACCACAATCACAAATCAGCTCTGGGCAAGTTTGAAACTGAGAGCTGGCTGCCATGGAAATGCTGAACAGAATAAAACATAGTCCTTGGTGAAACACAAACTCAGGAGAAAGAAAAAAAGCTGAGCCAGCAGCATGCACTTGGCCTACAACTGACATGATCACATCCCACTCCTGGACTGTCCCATGCCAGCCTGCCTGGTGTGTCCCTGACTAGCGTTGCAGCAGAGTCAGCAACCAGGGGAGGTATTGCATGAAACAAAGCAGCCTCAAACCACACCGGCCTGAACTCAGGTGAAACCAGAGACACTGAGTCTAGCTGTTTCCCCTAACTCTCTCCCAAAGCTAGTTCCCCACTCCTCCAACTCCACCCACTCTCTGCTCTACAACAAGCTGGGGGGAAAAGGCAAAAAACACAAGCCCTTTCCAACAAACCCCACACTTACAGAAACCAGTAGCAGAGCTCAGGAAAACTTCAAAATACAGGCACAGCAGCTTTTTCCTGCACTGCTCTCAGAGGCATAGCACACCATCACTCACAACATTTTTTAAAACAGGAGGCACATTGAGACCAAGGCGAATGGATCAAAAGAAGGAACACCTACCTCGCAGGAAAGTTCCCAGAGATAGGAGCTTGAATAACCAAGAGAAAAGTATTGGAAGATGCTAGAGTGATGACAACTGGGAAGAAAAAGGAAAGAAAGAGAGAGAGAGAGAGGAAGGAAGGAAGAAAGAAAGAAAGAAAGACATCTCTGTATCTGCCATGGAAAAAGCCCCCATGCCCAGAAAAACAAAAACAAAAACAAAACACACACACACATCAAATACAATGAGAACCTTAGGATTTAAAGCCACTCAGAAAGAAAATGAAAAATCTCCAGGAAAGGAACTTAGAGATCTGGAAATATGTAATCTAAGTGACACAGAATACAAGGCTGCAGAGAACAAAGAATGTTGGCAGAGTACCCAGACACAGATAAATGATCTCAGAAAGGAAATCTGTGAACAAAAGGAAAAAACAAAGAAATTGAAAATATAAAAAAGAATCAAATAGAAATTTGAAAGACAAAAAATGCAATAAAAGAACTGAGAAATGAACTAACTATCATAAGAAACAGGGCCAACCAAATAGAAGAAAGAATTAGTGATATCAGATTGGAACATGGAAACAACATAGAAAGAAGAAGATAAGGACTTCAGAGTCAAAAGAACTGGAAGAATTCTACAAGAACTATCTGACTCCATTAGAAAGAACAACATTAGAATAATAGGAACAGCAGAAGGTGCAGAACAAAAATCTACAGAGATCATACTTAAACAAATAGTAGACGAGAATGTTCCAAACATATGAAAAGATCTGGAACCCCCAAATCAAAAAGAAAATAGATTCCCTAACTACCTGGATGCTAGCAGATCTTTCCAAGGCAAATTATACAGAAGATGTCAAAAATCAAAGACAAAGAAAGAATTCTCAAAGCAATCAGGAAAAACAACAACAACAACTATAATCTTTAAAGGAAAGCCCATCAGGCTATCATCTGACTTCTCAGCAGAAACTCTGCAAGCCAGGAGGGAGTAGAATCAAGTATTCAAAATGTTAAGAGAGAAACTTCCAGCCAAGAATAACTTATCCAGCAAAATTATCCTATGAAGGAGGAATAAAGACTTTTTGAAACATACAAAAGCTGAAGGAATGCTCCAGGATGAGCTTGGCATTTCAGGAAATACTGAAGTAAGCTATTTGACCTGAAACAAAAAGTCAAAATAAATGAGGAAGAGTTGGGACAAGAAATAAAAAAGGGAGGAAGTAATGGCCATAGGAAATCCTCATATATCAACCATCACCTTAAATGGAAGTGTAAATGGACTGAACTCACCAATAAAAAGGCATAGAGCAGACTGGACTAAAAAACAAAACCCATCCATATGCTGTCTCCAAGAGACACACCTAAGCCATAAAGACAAACACAGATTCAGAGAGAAAAGATGCAAAACAATACTCCATGCAAAGACATCCAGAGAAAAGCAGTTGTCATACTGATATCTGAAGAGACTTCAGGATAAAAAAGGGAGTAACAGATGAAGATGGACATTTCATAGTGATAAAAGAACTGAAAGGAGAAATGGACAAAAACACAATTATAATAGGGGAACTAAACACCCCCTTAATAGCCATGGACAGATCATCCAAACAAAATAAATAAGGAAATCAGCTTTAACTGATACATTATAGCAATTGGATATAATTGATATTTACAGAACACTCCATCCAACAATACAAGACTATACATTCTTGTCTAGTGCACATGAAACATTCTCAAAAATAGAATATTTGCTGGAACACAAAACTAGCCTCAGCAAATTCATATCAAATGTATTCTCAGACTATGAAGCATTAAAATTAGAGGTCAATTGCAAAATGAAAGCAGAAACAACATATATATGGGAGATAAAACAACATCTTATTTTAAAATGACTGAATCAAACAAGAAATAAAAGAAGAAATTAAAAACACATAGAAACTAATAACAGTGAAAATACAACATATCAAAATTATTGAAAAGCAGAAAAAGTAGTAATAAAAGGAAAATTTATATAATTACAAGCCTATCTTAAGAAAAAGGAAAAATCACAGTAAACATCCTAACATTCTATTTTAAAGAGCTAGAAAAAGAAGAACAGAAAAAACAAACAAACAAACCAAAGTCAGCAGAAGGAAAGAAATAATAAAAATTAGAGCAGAGCTAAATGAAATTGAAAACAAAAAGACAATTAAAAAAATGAATGCGACAAAGAGCAGGTTCTTTGAAAGAATCAATAAAATTGACAAACCTCTGGCTAAACTAACCAAAGGACTAAAAGAAAAGACACAAATAACCAAATTATAAATGAAATTTTAGAAATTATGATGGATACCACAGAAATACAAAGGATCATAAGAAAATTTTATGAAGGACTATATAACACTGAATTTAACAACCTAGTAGAAATGAACAAGTTCCTAGAAAACATATAGTTTACCTAGACCAAACCAAGAAGAACTAGATTATTCAAATAAACTAATCAATAATAAAGAAATGGAAACAATTGTCTAAAACCTCCCCAAAGGCAAAACCTCCCCTAACTACATGGTCTCACCAATGAGTTTTACCAAGCATTCAAAGAAAAATTAATGCCTATCCTGCTCAGACTCTTCCAAAAGATTGAACATGAGGCAATACTTCTCAACTCATTCTACCAGGCCAACATACCTTAATACCTGTAAGGATAACACAAAAAAAGAAAACTATAGACTAATATCTCTGATGAACACAGATGCAAACATTCTAAACAAAATATTAGCAAATAGAATACAACAATACATCAAAAAGATTACACAACAGGATCAAGTGGGATTCATCCCAGGATCACAAGGATGGTCCAACATACACAAATTAATCGATGTGACACACCACATTAAAAAAATAAAAGACGTAATAAGCACCATATGATCATATCAATTGATGCAAAAAAAAGCATTTAACAAAATGCAACATCCAATTATGATCAAAACACTGAATAAAATTAGTATAGAAGGAAAATATCCCAACATAATATAGGCCATATATGACAAACCCTCAGCTAATATCATACCAAATGGGGAAAAGCTGAAGCCCATTCCCCTAAAATCAGGAAAAAGACAGGGATGCCCCCTGTCACATTGCTATTCAATATAGTACTGGAAGCTCTAGCCAGAGCAATCAGGCAAAAGAAAGGAATAAAAGATATCCAAATTGAGAAGAAGTCATACTGTCACTGTTTGCAGATGACATGATCCTTTACATAGAAAATTCCATAAACTCCACCAGAATACCATTAGAAACAATAAATAAATACAGGAAATTTGCAGGATATAAAATCAGTGTACAAAAATCAATTGCATTTCTGAAAGGGGCAACAAAATGGTGGTGTGAGAGGGACCTCTGATAAACTTCTCTGGAGATTACAACTAATAAAACACCTATACTTCAACCAGGGCCTTTCACACAATGCACAATCACAGCTAAAAACCCACTCATAGCATTAAGGTACTTGCAGGCAGGCAGAGGGTTAAACAAAGGAGAAATAAAAGGACATGGCTGCATGGGTCCCCACTTGGAACTCTACTGCTGGGAGAGAGAGGAGGAAGAAGGTGGTGGGAGAGTACTCTGGGCCTCACTTAGTCTGAGGGACAGAGGAAAGGGGACCCAGAGGTGGGGGCATGAAATACCATACCCACCTCACTTTGGCCCCAGGACATGCAGACCAGTCTGCAAACCTCAGCAGCTGAACTTCACTCCAATTCTCAGAGGAGGGGGCACAACGGGGAGGTGAGGAGCCACAGCATGAATGTTCCAAACGGGGGGAAGAAGGAGAGGGTGGGTGCATTTCTTGGCCCACAACCAGCACAGTTTGAATGACCAGCATACAGGAGAGCTGACCCCAAGGCTCAGGGCAGACTCCATGCACAGGCAAGCTGAGAACAGAAAGGCGCAATCACACCCAAACTCCCTGCACGACCCCTGGAGCCACAGAGAGAAAACAAAGCCCCTCCCTCACAGACCTCTGCCCACCCAGTATCAGCAGTGAACACCAATTGCAGCAGGTAGGGTCCAGAGAAGCTGCAAATATGACCAGAGAATTAAAGAGATGGAGACAGAAGATGCATCAGAAATAAAGTTCAAATCAATGATTATAAAAATGCTTAAGGAACTGAAAGATAATTTCAACAAAGAGATACCAAGTATTAAAGAAGACTTCTAAACCATTGTAAAGACCAGACAGATAATGACTACATCAACTGAAATGATGAATGGAATAAAAGTAATCAAAACACATAAAATAGAAGCACAAAGCAGTGATTTGCAGTAAAAGCCAGCAGAAAACACCCGACCAGAACAGATAGAAAGTAGGACCCAATAAGATGAGGATGGTTTGAGATTCCTCGGGGACAATTTTAAAGGGAAGAATATCAGAATCATAGGTCTACCAGAAGGGACAGAGGAAAAGCAAGGGATCAAAAAATTATTTGAAGAAATAATGACTGAAAATTTTCCTAACCTGGTGAAGGAAATAGACATGTAAGTCCAGGATGCACAGAGAATCCCAAACAAGATGATCCCAAACAAGAACACACCAAGACACATCATAATTAAAATGGCAAAAGTTAAAGAAAAAGAAAATTCTAAAAACAGTAAGAGAAATGCAAGTAGTAACTTATTAAGGGATACCCATTCAATTCTCTGCTGATTTCTCACCAGAAATTTTATAGGACAGAAGGGATTCGCAAAATATATTCAACGTGATGAAAACCAGGGATCTACAACCAAGAATAAAGTATCCAGCAAGACTAGCATTCAAAATTGAAGGACAGATTAAGAGTTTCTCAGATAAAGAAAAGTTAAAGAAATACATCACCACCAATCCAGTACTAGAAAGAATGTTAGAGGAACTTCTTTAAGATGGAAAGAGTGATGGGAGAGTGATGGGTAAAATAAGGGAAAGAGGTGGAGAAGTTTAGTTTGGTTGTTAACATAGAATCAAAAGCAACGAAGAAACAAAACTCATGGACACAGTAATTTAGTAGTTACCTGAGGGTATGGGGGGAAAGGTAGGGAAGAAGGGACAGGGACACAAATACATGGTGATGGAAATATAACTGACTCTGGATGATGAACACATAATACAATACATAGAAGGTGTAAGGTAGATTGTACACCTGGGACCTATGTAATTTTTACTAATCAATGTCACCCCAATAAATTTTTTAAAAAAATCAATTGCATCTCTATATACAAACAACAGATGTCCAGAAAAAACAAATAAGAGAATCAATACCTTTTGCAATCACAAGAAAAAGAATAAAATACCTGTGAATTAACTTAACAAAGAATGTGACAGATGTATATGTGGAAAACTATTATTAATAAAAGAAATTGAAGAGGACACATTCTGTGTTCATGGATAGGAAGACTTAACATTGTTAAAATGGCCATATTATCCAAACAATATACAGATTTAATGCAATTCCCATAAAATTCCACAAACATTCTTTCACAAAGTAGATTTTAAAAATTATCATATTTGTACGGAACCACAAAAGATCTTGAATCGCCACCCTATCCTACATAAATAGAATAAGGCTGGAGGCATCACACTCCCCAATTTCAATCTATACTGCAAAGTGTCAATAATTAAGACAGCTTGGAATTGGCAGAAAAACATACAGACCAATGGAACAGAATTGAAAACCCAGAAACAAATCCACAAATATATGGACAAATAATTTTTAATAAAGTGAAAAATATACAATGGGGAAAATAAAGTCTCTTCACTAGATGGTGCTGGGAAAATTGGAAAACCAGACACAAAAGAATGAATCCGAACTGTGAAATGTCGCCATATACTAAAATTAATTCAAAATGAATTAAAGATCTCTACATAAGACCCAAAACAATAAACTGTATAGAAGATATTGGTACTAACTTATAGATCTCGGGCTCAAGGAGGAGTTCATGAACCTGACCTCAAAGACAAGGGAACTAAAAGTACAAATAAATGAGTGGGACTGTATCAAATTAAAAAGCTACTGCGTAGCAAAAGAAATCATCAACAAAGCAGAGACAGCTAATTTAATGGAAGAAAAAATTTGCAAACAACAGATCTGATAAGGGTCTAATATCTAAAATATATAAAGAACTAATAAGACTTAACAACAAAAAAGCAACCCAATTAAAAAGTGAGCAGAAGAACTAAATAGACACTTCTCCCATGAAGAAATACAAATGGCCAGCAGACATATGAAAAAATGCTCATCCTCATTAGCTATCAGGGAAATGCAAATCAAAACCACAATGAGATACCACTTCACACCTGTGAGAATGGCTGTTACCAAGACAAGGAATAACAAGTGCTGGAGAGGATGTGGAGAAAAAGGGACTCTGGTACACTGCTGGTGGGAGTGCAAACTGGTACAACCACTGTGGAAGGCAGTGTGGAGGGTCCTCAGAAAATTGGGAATGGAGCTACCATTTGACCCAGCAATCCCCCTTCTGGGGATCTACCAAAAGAACTTGAAAACCTTTGTCCGCAAAGACTTATGTACCCCAGTGCTCATTGCAGCGCTGTTCACAGTGGCCAAAACATGGAAACAACCAAAGTGCCCTGCGACAGATGACTGGATAAAGAAGCTGTGGTACATATACACAATGGAATATTACTCAGCTGTAA
>PVJL010004350.1:57676-132096 GCA_004026885.1 Lyroderma lyra
AGAAAAAAAGAAATGAACAAACAAATAACCCATGGACACAATCGATAGTTTAATGTTTATTTGGGGACGAGTGGGTTAGGGAGGGGAGAAAGGGGAGGGGGTGGGAGAGGAGTGGGGGAAGCTAAATATAAGGTGATGGAAAGAGAAGTCACATTAGGTGGTGAACTTATTATACATCAAGTTGACAATGCACTGTGGAGTTGTAAGCCTGAAACCTATGTAATCCTTGCTAACAGATGTCACCCCAATAAGTCTAACAATAAAAATGAATTTAAAAAAAAAAAAAAGAAAATTGGGAATGGAGTTACCATGTGACCTGGCAATCTACCTTTTAGGTATCTACCCCCAAGATTTGAAAACCTTAGTTGGCAAAGAGTTATGTGCCCCATTGTTCATCACAGCACTGCTCATGGTGGCCAAGGCATGGAAACAACCAAAGTGCCCTTCTATATGTGACTACTTAAAGAAGCTGTGGTACATGTACACAATGGAATATTACTCAGCTATAAGGAAAGGTGAAATATTGCCATTTACAACAAAATGGATGGACCCTGAGATCATCATACTAAGCAAAACAAGCCAGACAGAAAAAACCAAGAATCATATGATTTCACTCATATGCAGAATATAAAACTGAAAGGAACAAAGAAACAAAAACTCATGGATACAGTCAATAGTTTAGTGGTTACCTGAGGGTAAGAAGGGAGCAGGTGGAAAAGGAGGGAGAAGTCAAATACATGGTGATGGAAGGAGAACTGACCCTGGGTGAGGAACACATAACACAACACACAGATGATGCACTGTAGAATTGTACACCTGGAACCGATGTAATTTTTGCTAATTGATGTCATCCCAATAAATTTAACAATTAAAAAAATGCTGACATGGGAAGATCTTCACAATTACTAGTCATTGAAAAAAATCACTAGTATTTAGTTAGTTCTCTATGTAATATGCTAGCTTTCTTATTTAAAAAGAATGATGGGAGGGGAGAATAAAAATACTATTTTTCTTTTTTATTCCCTCCACCCGCATAAAGGCAGAAGTGGCTTTGGAACTGCATAATGGGTAGAGGCTGGAAGAGCTCTGAGGTGCATGTCAGAGAAAGCCTAGATGGCTTTGAAGAGACTCTTGGTAGAATGTGGGCATTAAAAGTACTTCTTTCCGGTAAGGCCTCAAACTGGAGGGAAGGCAATCCTTATTATAAAGCAGGAAAGAACTTGGATAATTGTGTTGTAGTGTTTTGTGGAAAGCAGACACATGAGTGATGAATTCACTGTATTTTGCCATGTACAATGAGTATTTTCTTCGCCCACATTAGTGAGGGAAAAATAAGGATGCACATTATACATGGGCAGTACTAATTCTGTATCTATATAAATGTTTTTAATTCTTTTATTTATGCTTACTGAAAAGTGTAACTATAGAAATTAATAATGATATCCATATGCAAAGTAATACCCTGGAATATGATAATTGGTTTTTGGGGTTTTTTAAATTATTCAATTTATTGGGGTGACATTGGTTAGTAAAAATTACATAGGTTTCAGGTGTGCAATTCTACAATACATCGTCTCTGTGTTGCATTATGTGTTCATTACTGACAGTCAGTTCTCCTTTCATCCATATATTTGACTACCCTACCCGCCTTCCCCCTTGCCCTCAGGTAACTACTAAACTATTGACTTTGTCCATGAGTTTTTGTTTCTTTGTTTGCTTTTAGTTTTATTTCCATGTCAGTTTTGTTAAAAAAATAAATGACAAAATTTCTTAAAACAAAAAACAAGTACCTAAATATAAACAAATTAAAATTTGAATTAAAAAATTAAAACAAAAGTTTTTTTTTCCCTGAAAGTTTGGGCCAAGAATATGGGTGCACATTATACACTTCAAAATAAGGTAGATATTTAGCTGAGGAGATTTCTAAGCAAAGTGTTGAAGGTGTGGCCTGGCTTCTTACTGCTGTAAAATGTGAAAGGAGACAGATGAATTGAAGAAGGAATTGTGAAGCAGAACCTGAAGATCTGGAAAATTCTTAGCCTATCTATATTTCAAAAAATAAGGAAGTGTGTTCTAGAGAGAATACCAAAGTCGTGCCTAGACAAACACTTCATAAAGGGATTATGGTGTGACTCAGGGATTAATCAACCATCTCAGCACCAATGCTGCCAGCTTGAACTGAAAGGGACAGAGATAGCATGAAATGAAAGAAAATTGTCACACTTCTGGGATTCGGTCAGTGTGTCCAAAAGACAGAAAAATAGAGTCAGAATGAATCTTCTCCAACCTTAAAACCTAATGGAATTTGCCTTGTTAAATTTTGTGAATTTGCTTGTGACCCTTTTCTTTATGATTTCTCTTTTGGAATGTGAATGTTTATCCTATGCCTGTCCTACCGTTTTACTTTGGGAAGCAAGTAGATTTCCAAGTTCACAGCTAGAGAAGAATTTCGACTCAGGATGAGTCATATCTTAAGTGTCGTTCATACCTGACTTAGATGATTCTTAGATGAGATTTTGGTCTTAGAGTTGAATGGATTAAACCTTTGGGGGCTATTGGGATGGGTGAATGTATTTTGCAGACAAAGAGGACATGAATTTTGCAGGGCAAAAGGGAAGAATGTTATGGACTGGATTGTATCCCCTCAAAATCTGTATGTTGAAGTCCTGACCAATAGTATCTCAGCATGTGACTATATTTAGAGATAGGGCTTTTAAAGAGATAATTAAAGTAAAATGAGGTCAGATGGGTAGACCCTAATCCAGTATGACTGTTGTCCTTATAAACAGAGATTAGGACACAGACAACACAAAAGACCCTGTGAGGACACAGGAATGTGATGGCCATTTGCAAGCCAAGGAGAGAGGCCTCAGAAAAAAACCAAACCTGCTGACAACCTGATAATGAACTTTTATCCTCCATATCTGTGAGAATATTAATTCTGTTGTTAACCAAGTCTGTAGTATTTTGCCTTAGCAAACTAATATAATACAACTAGTTAGAAAATATAATGGGAAACTACCATTTAAAATAAGCACTATTCTAGATTTTCAAAGAAATACTCTTAAAAACAGTGAGTGTGGCCTTAATTCAGGGCATGGTCATTTGGGCCTGAAACCACTGTTGATATCCAAATTATTCAGGAGAGTAATCCATCAGCTTTTGATCTTTGCTCCTTTCTCAATAAAGTCTCAGTGCTCTTTTGCAGGTCTCCTACTTTTATACTGTCATCCCAAAAGCTGTTCTGCTTAAGGAGCTGCTATTCCACAAACACCTCTTTTCTGAAAGACAGCATTGCCTCACATTTGCAAAACTTAAAAGGTCCACAGTGGGGGATTTCTCAGAGCAAAAAATAAAGCTGCCCCAAGGGGGTAGTGAAATTTCAGCATTTAGATAGATGACAGTGAGGGGGAAAAAACAACTAAAAGTTTGCTTTAGGGATGCAAGCAATTCCTTTCATCAGTAGAGGCTTCATACATCTTGGCATTCAAATTTTAGACAGGCATTCGGTCACTGCAGCAGCGGCCACCTCATGAGCTGATGCACCATGAAATGAGTAGGATTAATTTCAGTCCCTCGACTCCAACATGCAAGATATGACACCTCTTTATATTTTATAAAGGAGAAATAAAGTCCAAAGAATGAAAAAGCAGTTCAGCACTGAGCTTATCTACTTGCTATGTGAAGGAACTCACAAGGGTGAATAATCAACCAAGTGGCACACTGAAGGGAAAAAGTCAGATTTTATGGCTAGAAAGGGGAATTTGGGGGTGACTATACAAATCAGATATTAACATTTTCTGGTTGAATAGGGCCAAATACTCCCCTAAGTGTTTTATCTTGTCAGTTTAAAACAAGTTCCATTATTCATTGGTCAGGAAAAACTTAGGTCCAGTGAGGCACTGGTGCAGTGCATAGATAGATCTAAAATCTCAGTTGTTTTCAGCTTTGAGAGTTAGCAGATGGCTTTCAATGTTAACTGGTTAGAATGAGCTCTCATAAAACATAGCATTCATTTTAATAGCTCTTAGGTAATTAATGCTGCAAATGAAAAGTTACTCATTTACACTCACATTAGGGTGGCCAGTAGGAAATATGAGCACAATAATTCTGGGTATCTAGCTTCCCCTCTATTTTACACTGCAGAGTTTAACACAGGGTAAGGTGTATATATGCACAATAGGGGTAGTCCTTTCTGGTCATTGGCCATCTGCCTTCACAGCTACCACTGCGAGTTATTCACGTCCCTGTTCGCATTGTCTCCTCAAATTCAAGAGTTCTTCTACTTTGTGCTCCAGATCCAGAAAGGTTCTGACAAGAGGGGAGCGAGAGAGCTCAAAGTTCTTAGTTATTCATGAACTTGGCCAGTAAGTCATTCAAAGTTCACTCCTCCCTCTGTCAGCTAAGGCAATCACACATCTCAAGTGTTTCAGGTCACACACTTTGTAACTTAACCTACACACGCAGCCTAGCAGGTAGCCTAACATAGATTAACCTTTTTGGGCGGGTCCAGTAACACCTTTAAGCACATACCAGTATAGCTTCTCTCATTCATCCCCTTACAAGATACACTGAGTGTTTGCTCATAATATTATATAATATTCAATGATCTAATTATTATGATATTTAAAAATAAAATATTTAGGGCAAGCTAGTCCAACCTGCAACCTGCAGGCCACATGTAGCCCAGGACTGCTTTGAATGTGGCCCAGTACAAATTCTTAAAACATTACAAAAATTATGCATGGACCTTTTATTAGCTCATGTATATTTTATGTGTGCCTAAGACAATTCTTCTTCCAGTGTGTCCCAGGGAAGCCAAAAGGGTGGATACCTCTGATTTAGGGCACAATTGACTCCATGATTTCTTAGTTGGTTGCCCAACTCTTCTTTTCCCTATCAAAATCTTCCTAGCACTCCTACTAATGACAACTCAGTAATCAGTTAACACTTTGATAAGAATTGGTTTATGTATAAACCCTTCACAGGTGCATCCATTGCCAGATGTTGAAAACTGAACTAAATTAATCTGCCCAATCACCCATTCTTCTGTCATCTATCATCTATCAATCTCTCTATCTATGTATCTATCCATCAATCCATCATCTATTTATTTACCTATCATTTGTCAATCATCTAATGTATCTAGCATCCATACACATATTTTTTGAAAGTTTAAAAACAGCTTATATAGACATATAACTTATCACTTGTTTTAAGTGTACAATTCAATGTCTTAGAAAATTATTTACGTAGTTGTACAACCAACCACTCCAATTTCTCTTTCTCTAAGAGATACACCCCATTCCTCTCCCAAGCATTTGTAACAATGAAGGTACTTTGTATCTCTATAGATTTAGCTTTTCTAGGCATTTCATGTATATAAAAATATACAATATGTGGTTTTAAGTCTAGTTTCTTTCATTTAACATAATGTTTTGAAGTTTATCCATGTCGTAGCAAGGATACTCTGTTCTATAATATATTGACAAATTGCTGTATGAGTACAACGCATTTTATTTTTCCTTCACTAGTTAATGGATATTTAAATTATTTCTATTTTTTGTCTATTATGAATAATACTTCTAGAACCCCAGGAGCAAGTTTTGGTGTGAACATTTGTTTACATTTCACCTGGTTAGATGCCTAGGAGTAAAACTGCTAGGTCACATGATAAATTTATGTTTAACTTTTTAAGAAATTTGCAGCCTGTTTTTCAAGGCAGCTGTACCATTTTACAATTCCACTCGCAATATATGAGGATTCAGTTTTCTGCATGTCCTCACTGACATTTATTATCTGTCTTTTTGGTTATAGCCATTCTTCTGCATGTGAAGTGGTAGCCTTTTGGTAAATGTAGGTAACCCCCAATGATTAGAAGTAGATATCAGCTGTCTGTCCTCTCCCCTAACTGGAGACATGTGACAATAACAGCAAGTCTTGAAGCAATTCTATCAAGCTTTAAAATATTTATTATCAAAAACCAAAATGCAATTTATATAATAAGTGTAAGGAATTGCCAATAAGCACTTTGAATTGAAAAGTTCATTTTGAGGAGAAACTAGCAAATTTATCATGGCAAGACCAGGCAACTCTTAGTGGGATGACAAAGCAGAGCCTGCCCTGTGGTGACAGGGAACACAAACCATGCAGAGCTCTAGGCCTCCAGGGCTTCTCTGAAGATGTTAGGCTGCTCAGCCTGCAGATGCTCATACCTTGTCCATGAAAGAGTGGTGGTGGCTAGTGTACGATACTTCTACTAACAACATACCTGGCCACCACTCATTTTACCAACAATAAGGTATTTTTAACACCTACTGTGCTAATTACCAAACGCTTGTGTAGATTTTGATAATGATATGTGAAGTATTTACAAAGCTACCTCTGACAACTTGATTATTATTGACTAGAAAATTACAAATGCTAACTAATCATTCTTAATGATGGGCTGGTAATGTTTAATAGCCTCTCCTAAATAAAAATAATCAGACTTAAAACAGATTAAAGTTTAAACGCTGGTATTCAAGATAATATATGGTTCATTTACTGATTTCCTTTCCAGCTTTATCTCCCATCCTAAGCCTGTGCACTACCACACCAAAATAGCCATTTCCTGAACACTATTCCTTAATATCTGCACAGCCAAGTGCAGTGTTGTTTCTATAGCCTCAGCACATGCATTTAACAAAAATGTATTCACTCTACACCCTTTTATCAAGCAGAATACCAGATAAGTGGTTAGTACCAATAAATGCTGGTCAACTGAACACATTTGCCAACTAGTGAAATTAAGTAAGGCCAGCAAATAAATAACACATTATGATAGATTCTGTAGATTAGCCATACCTAATTAGCTACAATTGAAACACAATGAAAAGTACTATTATTTCTGCTTGGGAGACCAGAAAATGGTTTCACAGAAAGGTAGCATTTTAATAAAGATGTAAAAAATGAACTGTAATTTTTTTTTGTACTTTTCTAGGCCTTGGTTGCCTTTTTTAGGGTATAAAAGTCACAAATTGGGATCAGAAATGAAGAGTAAGCTGGGGTGACTAGAGAGGCTGGGAGTGGCCTCTAGGGAAGTGACAGGAGAGTGCTTTATTTACCATACAAGGGCCACCAGAGGCTAATTAACAGGGAATACCAGGGAAGTTCGTCCCAGTTGTCACTTCTTCACATGGCCATGAGCCCAGAGCCTGCCTGCCACTCCCTGCATGGTGACATGACTTGAGTGTTCCAGGTCAGAGTTATTTATTTATTTTAATTCTTAAAATTGAAATATCTTTGACAGACATCTTTGTAAATTTAAGTTGTACAATATGTTAATTTGATAATTATACAATAATGCAATATTAGTTTGTTTGTTTGTTTGTTAAAGTGTATTTGAAATCAATTACCATATGAGGCAAAAAGACCAAACACAGAACTAAGAATGGGTGGAAAGGAAGAGTAGTAGAAAGAAAAGTAGAATTTATGAGCACATAATTCTATTGTCAGTGATTAAAGTTTCTTACTTTTTAGCACCAATTAAATAATTTTATATATCTAGTCATTTAATGAAATCCAAGAAACTCTTTGACAGTTCTGGGGATCTGGTCTTAGTAATTGATGTCATTAGCCTGAATTGCCGGGGCAGCCAGGCACTAGAGATCCATCTTCATTGGAGTTAAATAGTATTTCAGATGCCCCAGTTGTACTTTTGTCTAGTGGAGTCTTATTATTTGTCATGTCAGCATGAGCACCAGCTTCAACTAGCCTAATTATGATAAGAGTGCAAGGTCAAAAAATCACTGATGGGCCTGTTGCACTGAATAACAATACGTAAACCGCTGTTCTCTTCATTGTCCACAGCACTCACCTCAGCACCACCGTCCAGCAGGGGCTTAGTGACAAGTGCATTTGGAAAACTGCAGGTGTCACTGGTATGGAAATCAACTGGTATGGTATTCAAGTTGAGCACTAGATGCAGCAAGGTGAAACCTTGTGTTCCGGGATCAAGGAGAATCAGGTTGTAGATCTGTTTCTTAATTTTGCATTAATTTGGTGAAGACACTAAACACAGAAAGCTGCATCTGAAATATTTTTTACTCTGTTCATACTTTGTTCTATTTCCAAAACACTGCATCTTGAAACATAATCTATGTCTGGGACCTTCATGGTTTCATTCATATGTATCATCTATAAGAAAACTTGAGCAAATCAAAGAAGATCCTTGTGGGTATTCCTGCTACCTTTCTGTCTGAGGTGCAGGTCATCAAGTCACAACTTAATATACTGTCCAAATTCCATGTTATCTGCATAAACAGCTCACCTGTAAATGATAGTACAGGAAACATCAATATTGTCGGCACCTAAAATCTATTCCCAAACTCTAAAGCTTTCCATATGAACAGCATCTCCATCTTGCCAAAGGGATTCCAGTTCCTGAGGATTTCTACATTCAGTTCTATTACCATAGGCATGGATTGGTGGGCAAACCTGTCTCAAGAATGTTACCACCATCTTGAAACCTCTCCAACATGACTAAATATAAGTAGTGGTATGCCTTCATGATGTTATAGTTTTCATGGTCATTTGCAATGGAGGCATCCAAGGGTACCAAAGCTTCAGTTCTACTTCTTGGGTCACAATCAGAATGGGAGAGCAACAGTTTGTCCACATCGGATTTACAGCTTTCAGCAGCTACTTTTAATGGTATCATCCCATGGCCATTCACTACTATAGCAGCATGCTATTTTATCAGCTCTTTCATAATATCTACGTGCCCAGCTTCAGCTGCAAAGTGCAGTGCTGTGGTTCCACAATGTGCTTTAGCATTGGGATCAGCACATTGTTCTAAAGTGTGTCCCTTATATGTAAAATTGTTAGGCAGATCTTGTCATACTTGTTGGCAATGATTCTGTTGGCATTATTTTCAACCAAGTATTTCACAATGTCTAGTCAGCGATCAAAGCATGCTGCCCACAGGGGGGTCATGTTAGTTACTGTAATTTGGTTCACATTGGCTCCATGACTGACTAGAAGTTTAACAATTTCAAAATGTCCTGCTGCATACCAAAGAGCGGTGGCACCATCAATGACATACTTGTTGAAGCAGACGGATGCCAGTCTGCTGAGACTGCACTCGGCAATCTTCTAACAGAAGAAGATTGGCCTGGCGTTGTGGGCTTTGATGATAAGGGGCATGGAATGCTGCCCTCCCTGTTGGCTGACATAGCCAAGCAGATAGCAGATGCTGTTTTCAGATTGGTTGAGAAGCAAGGTAGCCAAGGTCAGCACCTTGCCATCTTTGGCCACCTTATATACGTAGCCAGCCAGGCCCTCCACGGCCCCCACCAACTCTAAGACAAGTTTGGTCACCACAGCTGCTTTTCTGCCTTGGGCTCCTAGAGGCTGTGTTCACCAGTGCTCCAAATCTGGGCCCTCACAGCCCATTCAGCAGGGCGCTGGTCACTGCCAGCAAGCCCAAGCAGCTGTGGGGCCTGGGGAGGGTGGAGAGGCAGAGGTGGCCAACTGCCACCGGGGGCACATATAGTGACCCATCCCAGGCTGGGAGGAGGAGGGTGGTCAGAGCCACCCCCAAGGCCCCAGGCACAGGCTCTGGGCCCAGGGGGTCACCTTGGCTGCAGCTGTCCAGGGCGTCAGGCCCTATGTATTGTAATATGATTGCTGTTGTCGTTGTAGTAGTCAGCACCTTTCATGTCACATACATACCATTTCTTTTTAGTGGTTGGAACGATAAAATTCTAGTCTCTTCGCAAGTTTGATAATTATAATATAATAGTGTTGTCTATATTCACTGCATGGTGTATTAGATCTCTAAGACTTATTTGCTAAAGCGTGTGTCCTATATCCTCCCAGTCCCCATCTGCTGGTAACCACAATTTTACTCACTGTTTGTATGACTGACTTCATGTCCTATGATATGATCTGTCCTGGAGAATAATCTGTATGCACTTAAGAATGTATATTTTGCTGTTGTTGGATGAAATGTCTGTTTTGTCTACTTGGTCTAGAGTATGGTTCAGTTCCAAGTTTTCATGTTTATTTCAGCTCCGAGTTCACTGACTCCTCCACTTGCTTAGAGACAGTACCCCTTCCTGACTCTGGAAGAGAGTGGGAGAAAGATCAAGAAGAGTAACAAAGTTCCCACCTTATCACTAGCTGTGTGTGACTCGGGGGTCCCTGGCAGGAAGGAATCATGTCTATGATTCCTGCCACCCTCACATTTTCTATGATTCTGTGAATACAACAGAAATATGCTGGGAAAAGAAGAGAATTTATTGTTAAATGCTTCATAGAGCAGGGCTGTCTGCAGAGGCACATCCATTTTGTTGTTAAGAGGCCGGATTGGTAAGCAATTGTGTTAGACTGGTGCCTTTCAAAGCTACTGTTATCACTGGTTTCCTCCCCCAAACTAATTTCCATCCACCAGTCACCAAATGCATGTGCTCGTTTCTCTATCAGTCTGTTGGTAGCGGTGCATGGGTGAGAGCAGCAGGGGCTGGGGGGTGCAGAGAGGTCAAGCCTCCCCCAGGGGCAGTGTCTCTGAATGCAGGTGAGACAGATTTAAATAAGAAGTGGGCAGAGGGACGGGAAAGGTATGTAAACAGCACTGCCCAATGCCCCATGCTTCAATGATAGCCACTTCTGCTAGCTCCTTTTCAGTGTATTTTATCTTCTGAGCTCCCCAGGTCTCTGTGAAAAAGTGTGCTGGGACTGCCTGCTTGTGGCCTGCAAACCAACTCTCAATGATAAGGGTGCTGGATACCCTGAGTTTGAATTAGTTTTGCATTTATCCCACTGTCTTTTCTCTCCCTGCCCCAAATTAAATGCAGCCCCTTTCCTAGCAAGGTGTTTCTCATCCACATTCCCATCTCAGTTTTCCTACCTTGTGGGACCCAATTGTAAGGTGGTATTAATTACAAACTCCAGGAGTTCTTGCACACATATTTGCCCTTATCTCCTACATCCAATAGAGGCGTTACCTCCACAATCTCTCACATTCTCCTTTGTTTTGCCCATTGCTACTGCCTAATGCTAGGTTGTCCTTTCTTCTCTGCCACTGACAAAAAGCTGGGGCTTCTGGGAGTTCCTGTAGTCTAATTTCCCTAGGGAGAGATCTCACTGTGCCTTTTACTTTCCCTTCTTAGATTGGAAACATGATGGGTTGATCTAGTAACACATTTGTGTATTTCTTCCAGCTTTGTTACAATATACTTGACATATGATATTGTGCAAGTTTCAGGTGCACAATGCGATGATTTGAAACACATAAATACTGTGAAATGTTTACCACAATAAGGTTAGTGAACACACTCTTTACCTCACATAATTACCATTTTGTTGTTGGAATTGTTACGGTGCTGTTATGAGGAGAACAGTACCTCTAGTCTCTTACCAGCAGCAACTTACAATTCAGTATAACATTGTTACCTATAGTTTACCATGCTGTAAGATCCCCAAACTTAATCACTTTATAACTGAGAGTTTGTACTCTTTGACCAGTAGCTCTTCATTTCCCCCAAATGGCAACCACCACCAGTCTCTTCTCCATTTCAGTGAATTCATTGTTTCTAGATTTCATATATAACTGAGATCATAAAGTGTTTGCCTTTCTCTGTCAGACTTACTTCATTTATCACAATGCCCTCAAGGTCCATCCATGTTAGTGAAAAAGTTTAGGATTCTGTCTTTTTTATGGCTACTATTGGATGGAATGTTCTATATATGTCTGTTAAGTCTATTTGTTCTAAAATATAAGTGAAGTCCAATGTTTCCTTATTGATTTTATATTTGATGACCCATCCATTGTTGAAAGTGAGGTATTGAAATTTCCTACTACTATTATATGTCTATTTCTCCAGGTCTGTTAATATTTCTTTAATATATTTAGGTGCTATGATTTTGGGTGCATATATATTTCCAATTGTTATGTCCTCTTGATGAATTGAACCCTTCATCATTAGATAATGACTCTGTCTCTTGTTATCATTTTTTACTTAAAATCTATTTTGACTGACATAAGTATAGCTGCTCTCTTTTGATTTCTATTTGTGTAGAGTATATTTTTCCATCTTTTTATTTCAAACCTCTATGTGTCCTTGAACCTGAAGTGAGTCTCATACAGTTGGCAGCATATAGTCAGGTCTTGATTTTTATATTTATCCAGCCACTCTATGTCTTTTGGTTGGAGAAATTAATCCATTACATTTAAGTAATTATTGAAAGGTAAGGACTTACTATTGCCATTCTGTTAATTATTTTCTAGTTGTTTATAGTTCTTTTGTTCCTTTCCTCCTCTCTTGCCATCTTCCTTTATGAACTAATGATGTTTCATACTGGTATACTTTAAATACCTTCTGTTTATCTCATAACTACTATGTGTTTTTATTTTGTGATTACCATGAGGTTTACTTGAATCATGTTACAGATATGTCTTTTTTAAGTTAATGACAACTTAACTTGATCACATACAAAACTCTATTCTTCCACACATTTTATGTTTTTGATGTAGCAATTTATGTGTTTTATATTGTGTATCTATTAACCAATTGTTGTAGCTATAGCTATAGCTATTTTTAATACTTTAGTTCTTTCATCCTTATACTAGAGTTTAATGGTCAACACAACACCATATTAAAGTATAAGAGTATTCTGAATCTAATTATATACTTACCTGTATCAGTATGTTGAATATTTTTATGTGTTTTCATGTTTCTTTTCAGCTTGAAGAAATCCTTTCAGCATTTCTTGAAAGGCAGGTCTAGTGGTAATAAACCCCATTAGTCTTTGCTTTTCTGGGAAAGTTTTTATCTCTCCTTCATTTCTGAAGGACAACATTGCTGAGTAAAGGATTATTTGTTGGCACTTTTTTCTTTTAGTGCTCTGAATATATCATCCTATTCTCTCCTGACCTGCTGAGAAATTCATTGATTGCCTTATGAAGGTCCCTTCATAGGAAAGATTATTTTTTTTCTCTTACTCCTTTTAAAATTCTTTTTGTTCCTGATTTTTGACAGTTTTATTATAATGCATCTTGGAGAAAATTGTTTTAGATTGGGATGACCTACTAACTTCATTAACTTGGCTGTCCATATTTCTCCCCAGATTTGGTATATTCTTTACTATTATTCCTTTAAATAAATGTTCAGCCTCTTTCTCCTCCTTTCTCTCTGGGATTCCAGTGATGTGTAGATTGGTGTTTTTAATGGTGTCCAATAAGTCCCACAGGTTTCCTCATTCCTTTTCATTCTTTTTTTCCATTTGCTCCTCTGAGTAGACAATTTTAAATGATCTATTTTTGAGCTCACTGATTATCTCTTAATGTTGGTTCAGTCTGATACTGAAGCTCTTTATTGAATTCTTCATTTCAGTGTTATATTCTTCATCTCCAAAATTTCTGTTTCATTCTTTTTAAAAAAATCTCTTTCTGAATTTCTCATTTTGTTCTTATATTGTTTGTCTGATTTCATTAAATTGTAGTTCTCTGAGCATCTTTAGAATATTTATTTTGAATTATTTGTTGAGCAATTCATATGTCTCCATTTCTTTGTGTTCAATTACTAGGAGTTTATTATGTTTCTTTAAGGTGTCATATTTCCTTAATTCCCTGTGATTCCTGTAGGCTTGCATATATGCCTGTGCATTTGAAGAAGCAGTCACCTCTTTCAGAATTTATGGACTAACTTTGGTAAGGAAAGACCTTCATCTGCCGGTGGGTTGGTGGTGCTGGGGAGTGTTGTGATCCTGTATCTAGTAGAGCGGAGTGCCAAGTGCAGGGGCATGTGGCAGCTTCATGTCTGGGGGTAACATGATATATCTTATTGGCTCAGGCTGCTGGGGTCTACAACACCAAGGATTGAATGGTCTTTGGTGAGCACTGTGGGAAGGCTGTAGTGGCTGTTAAGACTGTTGAAGTCCTTAGTGGTGCCCTCATTTTTGCAGGCAAAAGTGGTGGCCAAGGCCAGTAGTGTGCACACACCTATCTGCAGGTGTCTGTATAGTAACAGGAGCTAGTTACATATACATACATAATGGTGAGGGCCTGAGCCAGTAGCCAAGGCCAGTGAGAGCTGTGGGCACACTGGCAGCTTAAAGGGCCCTCGCTATTGGCATGCACTCCTATGGCTGCTGGGTGTCCCCACAGGTGCATACATGGCAATTTAGGCCAGTGAAGTGAGTCAGCCTGATAGCATGCAGATGCACAGCTGGAGGGACTAGACAGGTACGCCTAGCAGTGCAGACCCTAGACTTCAAACTAAGCCTAATCCTAACCTTAACCCATAACACTAACTGACATAAATGACTGTAATAGTCAGTAGCTGTTTAAGCTTGGGTATATTATTTAGTCTCTGTGAGTCTTAATACTCTCATCTACAAAATATAGATAATGAAATGTATTTTGCGGAGTTCATAGGAGATTGAGTTATAGTATATGTAACTAAATTCAGCTCAGTGTTTCAGACCCAGATGATTCTTTTTCTGGCTATGCCAGCCCAATGCGGAGAAGAAGGGTAGGTATGAGTGGAGCAGAGGTGCATGAAATGACAGGCGTATTCAGAGAATGGTCTGACTGTAAACCTCTCAAAGATTACTTTTATGAAATAATAAGAAAGCACGATATCTATATCTCAGAAGGAAAATATTGTTAAGGAGAAAGTGGATCAAAATATGTAATGTCTATTACATCTTGGTTCTAACTGGTTTAATCAGTCCTTTGTTTCAAACAACTTGAATTTTAAACACATATGTTGATTTTTGATGGAGACAGAATGAATGGTTTCCCAGTGGGTAAGTGACAGTTATAAGAAGGTCAACATCCCAGGGTTTGTATGCCTTCCCCTGATTTTCCTTGGTTGTGGAAAAGCACTAGAGATATACCATGCATATAAATGGCTTCCTTGCCTGAGAGTTGAGTTTTCAGGTGGATATTGATGTCAGCAGATTGATAGAGGTCAGAACTAGAGTCAGTAAGAGAGAAAATAACAATAGCCAAGTAGCTACAGACATTCATCTCTAAAATCTTGCCTAGACAAGAAAACAGAACAAAACAAAATAACAACAACAACAACAAAAAAAAACAACAACAAGAAGAACTGAATTTTTAAGGAGAAATATAGCTTAAATCCTGTTGCAAAGGGCATGTTGAGGGTTAACTTCTCCTGGAAATGAAACTCAAGTATTAGAATATGATAACATTGGTGATGAAAGGTTATTATTATTATTTTGGCACTCATCTAAGCTGCACAATACCTTTTACTCTTAAAAAGTGTTGGATAATAGGCTTTCTTCATAGCAATTGAAATTCACTTCCAACCAGCATGACTGATTCCAGAAGCTGGGAGTTGGCTCACATACTAAACCACAAGGAAGAATTAATACACAATTAGAGTTTTATTTATGTGTCTAATTATAATACCAAAATGATTTATCCAGCAGGCTATATTCATTAAGCACCTGGATGTTCTTTTTCTTAAAGCAACTTGTATTTTAGTGGTATAGACAAAACAAGTGAATAAGAAGCCCCTATTCGCCAGGCTGCTGGGTTGAAGAGGAAAGGTGATGTAAGAACAAGAGAACAGTGGTCATACACCTGAACTCTTGGTTGCCCTGTGGTAGAGGCTACCCTGGTTCCTCCTGGGCCACTGCCACTGAGATATAGTGAAGGGCAGGATGTACTGATGCCTGCCTGCTGGTATCTGTGTGGCCTTTCTTTTTCACTGTTAAAGCATCCAGATGACTCCCTTCCTGGTCTGAGCAGTGTCAACCAAAGTAACCATGCTGGCAGATTTTGCTGTTATTACCTTCTTCAATATTGGCACCAACCAAGTGATGTTTCTAAAAAGTGCTGCCAAGGTGCAGCCTTTCCCAATTCCTCAGTGAGGGTTATCTGGTTCACTCCCCTGGCCACGGTAGAAAGAAAGAAAGAAAGAAAGAAAGAAAGAAAGAAAACCACAAAAACAAAATATGTTTCCACTGTATAAAGTCTTCTGCTTCTTGCTCCCAAGAGTTAGGAAAGCAAGGTACTCCTCAGTTTGGTCATTCCAGCTACCCCTTTTGGGTAACCACCTTGCCATCTTGCCAGGGTACAGATGATTGAGATAGGTAGCCTAAGTACTTTCAGAAACACCATATACTACCATAACTACAGTCAAATTAAGAACCTGCTGGATATGAGCGTGGGAGTGGGGAAAAGTTAACCCCTGTAGGATAAGATCATTATGTATGGATTCCCTTCTGACAACAAAGCACGTGTTTATATCTCATACTATCATTCAACAAACAAGTTTTGAGCACTACTATTCATCAAACATTGTGCTAGACAGAAGCTGAGGCTATTCATTCAGTTATTCAATAAATATTTACTCAATGCCTAATTGATAAGTGAATATGGCAGAGCCCCTGCCTACTATGAACCTAATTTAAACCTCCATCATGTGGGAAACTCCTTTATGCTAACAATCTTCTCAGACCTCTATTCACAGTTCTTTAGTAAAATGTAGACCTTCATATACAGGGGTGGTGGTATGGGGAGGGGGGGTGCCAACAAAATGTATACACATTTTAAGAGATGTTATCTATGTATTTCTGGATGCTGATGGTAACCACTTTGAGCACCTCTTGTAATTGCAGAAGTCAAACGTGAGTTGTGTTCATCTTTTGTTATCAGTATATACTGAGTATTACCATTTTAATACAGCTTTTCTTTCTTAAAATGTGTATACATTTTTTTGGCATCCTCTGTATTTACTGAGCCTCTCTGAAGATCATCTTCACTCACTGGGCAACATAATCCTGACCCTGCAAGTTCCTCATCCATACACATATTGTTATGTAAAAAAATATTAACTTTACCTTGCACAGGCCATTGCGCCTCTCTCCCACCCCAGGCCCTCTGACAAACAGACTAGTGCTGCAGTGGAGTCAGCAAACAGGGAATCCAAGGCAGAAATCAAAGCAACCACACTGCCCCCAAACTCAAGCAGTAATCTGAGGCTCTGAGACTCTCTCCAAAAGCTTGCCCCCAAACAGCGCCACCTAGTGTCTACTCTACAGCCAGCTGGAATCAAGAAAAAAAGAGTGGAAAACACCAAAGCGATATCAACATGGAAGAAAAATAAACACCTCTCTATATCTGCCACAGAAAAAGCCCTCATACCCAGAAAAAGAAACACATTAAATACAATGAGTGCCTTAGGATTCAAAGCCACTCAGAAAGAAAATGAAAAATCTTCAGAAAAGGAACTTAGAGATCTGAAAATATATGATCTGAGTGACACAGAATACAAGTCTGCAGTTCTTAAAACTCTCAGAACTGAAACAATATTGGCAAAGGACCATGGCTCACATGAATCACCTCAGAAAAAAAATATCTGAACAACAACAAAAAGAAAACATTTTAACAAGAAAATTGAAAATATAAAACTGAATCAAATGAAAATTCAAGAAATAAATAATGCAATAAAAGGACTACAAAATGAACTAATGACCATAGGAAACAGGGCCAACCAGATGGCAGAAAGAATTAGTGATATCAAAGATCAAAACATGAAAGCAACACAAAAAGAAGAAGATAGGGACTTCAGAGTAAAAAGAACTGAAAGAACTCTGCAAGAACTATCTTACTCCATTAGAAAAAAAAAAAACCAATATTAGAATAATAGGATGGGCAGAGGGTGCAGAAAAAAACTCTACAGAGAGTATATTCAAGAAAATAGTAAATGATAGAAAGAGAACTCACACTGGGTGGTGAACTTATTATACAACAAGTTGACAATGCACTGTACAATTGTACACCTGGAACCTATGTAACTCTTGCTAACCAATGTCACCCCAATAAGTCTAACAATAAAAAAAGAAAGAAAGAAAGAAAATAGTAGATGAGAATGTTCCAAACTTATGGAAAGATCTGGAATCCCAATTTCAAGAAGAAAATAGGTCCCATACCTAGACCTCAGCAGATCATCTTCAAGGCACATTATACTAAAGATGTGAAAAATCAAAGACAAAGAGATAATTCTCTAGGCAACCAAGGAGAAAAAAATCTATAACCTTTAAAGGAAAGCCCATCAGGCTATCATCAGACTTCTCAGCAGAATCTCTACAAGCCAAGAGGGAATGGAATCAAACATTCAAAATATTAAAAGAGGGAAGCTTCCAACCAAAAATAAAAAAAATTATCCAGCAAAATTATTCTTTAGACATGAAGGAGGAATAAAGACCTTTTTAGATATATAGAAGCTGAAGAAATTCTCTAACACAAGGCTGGTATTTCATGAAATACTAAGAAATGCTATTTGACCTGAAACAAAAAAGTAAAAATAAATGGGAAAAAGTTGAGAAAACAAAAAAGAAATTTACAAAAAGGAGGAAGTAATGGTCACAGAGAATTCTCATATATGAATCATCACCCTAAATGTAAATGCACTGAACTCACCAATAATAAGGCACAGAGTAGCAGATTGCATTAAAAACCAAAACCCATTCATATACTGTCTTAAAGAGACACATCTCAGCCTAAGGACAAATACAGACTCGGAGTGAAAGACTGGAAAACAATACTCCAAGTAAACGGCATCCAGAGAAAAGCAGGAGTTACCATATTTATATCTGACAAAACATACTTCAGGATTAAAAAAAAAAAAGAGCCAAAGATGGACATTTCAGAGTAATAAAAGGGTCAATACAACAAGAAGACATGACACTCATTAATATAGATGCCCCCAACAAGGAAGCACTGAAATTTATAAAGCAGCTATTAACAACTCTGAAAGGAGAAACTGACAACACAATTATAGTAGGGGACTTAAACACCCCCTTAGCAGCCATGGACAGATGACCCAAACAGAAAATAAATAAGGAAATATCAGCTTTAACTGATACATGACAGCAATTGGACATAATGGACATTAACAGGAAATTTCATCTGACAATGAGACTATACCTTCTTTTCTAGGGTACATGGAACATTCTCAAAAACAGATTGTATGCTAGGACACAAAACTAGCCTCAACAAATTCAAGAAGCTTGAAATCATACCAAAAATATTCTCAGACCACAAAGCTTTGAAATTGGAAATTAAATACAAAAAGAAAGCAGGAAAAAAATCACACATACATAGAGATGAAACAACACCTTATTAAAAAAATGATAGAATCAAAGAAGAAATAAAAGAAGAAGTTAAAAATACATAGAAGTTAATAACAATTAAAATACAATGTATCAAAATTATTGGAATGCAACAAAAACAGTAATAAGAGAAATTTATATCATTACAAGCCTATACTAAGAAACAAGAAAAATCACAAGTAAACATCCTAACATCTCATCTTAAAAAACTAGGAAATAAAAAAAGAACAGAAAAAAAAACAAAGTCAGCAGAAAAAAAGAAATAATAAAAATTAGAACAGAACTAAATGAAATTGCAAACAGAAAAACAATAGGAAAAATTAATGTAATATATAGTAGGTTCTTTAAAAAATTAATAAAATTGACAAACCCCTGGCTATGCTAACCATAGGATGTAAAAAAGGACACAAATAACCAAAATCAGAAATGAAAGGAGAGAAATTATGACTGATACCACAGAAATACAAAAGAGCATAAGAAAATATTATGAAGGGCTTTATGCCACCAAATTTAACAACCTAGAATAAATGGACAAGTTTCTAGAAACATATACTCTACCTAGACTTAACAAAGAACTTATTATAATCTAAACAGACCAATCAATAGTAAAGAAATTGAAAAAATCATCCAAAACCTCCCCAAAGGCAAAGCCCCAGACCAGATGGCCTCACCAATGCATTTTACCAAGCATTTAAAGAGGAAATGATGCCTATTATCCTCAGACTCTTCCAAAAAATTGAAGATGAGGCAATGCTTCGCAACTGATTCTACAAGGCCAACATTACCTTAATACCAAAGCCTGGTAAAGACAACACACACACCAAAAAAACTATAGACCAATATCTCTGATGAACACAGATGCAAACATCCTAAACAAAATATTAGAAAATAGAATTCAACAATGCATCAAAAAAATTATACAACACGATCAAGTGGGATTCATCCCAGGAGCTCAAGGATGGTTCAATATATGCAAATCAATGTGACACACTACATAAACAAACTAAAAGATAAAAACCATATGATTACATCATTCGATGCAAAAAAAAAGCATTTGATAAGATACAACATTGATTTATGATCAAAACACTGAATGAAATGGGTATAGAAGGGAAGTATATAAACATAATAAAGGCCATATATGACAAAACCTCAGCTAACATCATACTGAATGGGGGAAAGCTGAAGCCCAGTCTTTTAAAACCAAGAACAAGAAAAAGATGCCCCCTGTCACCACTGCTATTCAATATAGTACTGGAAGCTCTAGCCTGAGCAATCAGGCAAGACAAAGGAATAAAAGATATCCAAATAGGGAAAAGAAATCAAATTGTCACTATTTGCACGTGATATGATTATTTATGTAGAAAATTCTAAAGACTCTACCAGAAAACTATTAGAAACAATAAACAAATACAGTAAAGTTGCAGGATACAAAATCAATGTACAAAAATCAATTGCATTTCTGTATACAAACAATGAAACTTTAGAAAAAGAAATGAGAGAATCAATACCTTTTGTGATTGCAACAAAAAGAATTAACAAAGAACCTGGCAAACTTACATATGGAAAACTATAAGACACTATTAAAAGAAATTGAAGAAAATACAATGAAATGGAAAGATATTTTGTGTTCATGGATAGGAAGACTTAACATTGTTAAAATGGCCATATTACCTGAAGCAATATACAGATTTAATGCAATTTCCATCAAAATCTCACAAACATTTTTTCACAAAATAAATTTTAAAAATTATCAGATTTGTATGGAACCACAAAAGACTTCAAATCACCAAAGCAATACTACATGAAAAGAATAAGACTGAAGGTATCACGTCCCCAGTATCAATTTTACTACAAAGCATCAATAATCAAAACAGCTTGATATTGGCAGAAAAACAAACACACAGACCAATGGAACAGAATAAAACACCCAGAAATAAATCCACAAATATATGGACAAGTAATTTTTAATAAAGGAGCGAAAAATATACAATGGGGAAAAGAAAGCCTCATCGGTAGACGGTGCTGGGAAAATTGGAAAACCACAGGCAAATGAATGAATCTGAGCTGTGAACTGTCACCATATACTAAAATTGATTCAAAATGGATTAAAGACCTCCACATAAGACCTGAAATAATAAACTGTATAGAAGAAAATATTGGTACTAAACTTATAGACCTCAGGCTCAAGGAGGACTTTATGAACCTGACCTCAAAGGCAAGGGAAGTAAAAGCAAAAATAAATGAATGGGACTGTATCAAACTAAAAAGCTTCTGCAAGGCAAAAGTAATCATCAACAAAGCTAAAAAACAGTTAACTGAATGGGAGAAAATGTTCGCAAACAACACATATGATAAGGAATTAATATCTAAAATATATAAAGAACCAGTATGACTTAACAACAAGAAAACAAACAACCCAATTAAAAACTAGGCAAGGGAACTGAACAGACACTTCTCCCAAGAAGAAATACAAATGGCCAAAGTGCTCAACCTTATTAGCTATTGGAAAAAGCAAATCAAAACCACAATGAGATACCACCTCACACCTGTTAGAATGGCTATTATCAACAAGACAAAGAATAACAAGCGCTGGAGAGGATGTGGAGAAAAAGGAACCCTTGCGCACTGCTGATGGGAATGCAAATTGGCACAACCTCTATGGAAGACAGTGTGGAGGTTCCTCAGAAAATTGTGAATGGAGTTACCATATGACTTGGCAATTCTCCTTCTGGGTATCTACTCAAAAAATTTGAAAACCTTAGTCCACAAAGACTCATGTATCCCAATGGTTATTGCAGCGCTGTTCACAGCAGCCAAGTCATGGTAACAACCGAAATGCCCTTTGATAGATCACTGGCTAAAGAAGCTGTGGTACATATACACAATGGAATATTACTCAGGTATAAGAAAAGATGAAATACTTCCATTTGCGACAAAATGGATGGACCTGGAGATCATCATGCTAAGCAAAGTAAGTCAGACAGAAAAATCCAAGAACCATATGACTTCATGTATATGTGCAATATAAAAATGAAAGCAACAAAGAAACAAAAGCTCATGAACACAAATCAATAGTTTGGTGGTTACCTGAGTGGAAGGTGGAAGGGGGTGGAGAGGAGGGAGAGTCAAGTACATGGTGATGCAAAGAGAACTTATACTGGGTGATGAACATACAATGCAACACATAGATGATGCACTGCAGAATTGTACACCTGGAACTGATGTAATTTTTGCTAACCAATGTCACCCCAATAAGTTTAATAACGAAGACACTTAATTCCACTGAAAAAAATCAAATTTATTGAGGTATTATTTCCATCAAGAAAGTTTGCAATCTAAACAAATCAATGAATTTTGGGCACTTTATCCTGTTTTCAAATGTTTGTGCTTGAGGCAACTGAACAAATCTCTCTTTTTAAATGTAGTTTGGTTAATAAAGTGTAATATATTTTATAAGCTAATAAGACTGAATGGGTAAAGGTTTTTAGCATGCATTAGTGTACTTGCAAATACTGAAACATTTTGGCAATCTTTCTTACTAAAGATGTGAATGTTTAATGTACCTTCTCTGTTTCTACTCTGTAGTCCAATGGGAATTCAGTAATGACATTTTGTCATGTCAAACTGTGAACATAAATTTGTACTGTACAGCCCTCATATACTATATACAGTATGCAATATATGTATTATATACTTGTTAATAAAACCATCAGAATATTTAAAAAAATGTGGTTTGGCCATACATGTGATGCTGCTTTATTTAATATCTCATTTCTTATAGAAGATGATAAAAACTCTGGAATATGATAAGGTAAGCTGAAAGAGTTCACTTGTCAAAGAAAAAGAAAGCAAAAGGACATTTCATAACTTGATCAAGGATTCACATGTCCCTTTAATGTAATTTCATGCAGTAATGATTTATTTTAAAGCATTTATAGGATATGCTAGAGTGTGCTGCTGTAACAAACAACTCCCAGATCTCAGTAACTTAAATACTCTGAAAGTTTAGTGCTAATGATTAAACTATAGCTATCACAGCTATTCTGAAAAAATCATCTAGAAAAAACAGTTATTGACAAGGAAAGCTGCTGGTTGTTGTTAAGAGATTACAAAACACCATATGGACTCAGTGTTTAATAAAGTCCTAAAGAATAGAAGAGGTTCTTTCTACACTCCTGTTTAGCAGTTTACCTTCCTGCTGTTAGTGACAGTTTTTCTTCTGCTCAATAGATCTTTGTGTCTTTATTTGCATTTGTGTCATGTGTTTACAAACCATGAAACAAACAAACAAACAAAATAGTTTAAACTTTTATCCCAGGCCTGAATACTAATCCCGGCTTGTGTGCTTTAGCAGGGGTGATTTGGAGGGACTCTTGCTCCTGTCCCCAGTCTGTCCTTATCCCTCCACCCACGCCACTGACCACTTTGGCAAAGTCACTAAGTCCAGCCATGTGTTATTCCAATAGCTCAATGCTGACAGTGTCTTGTCTCACATGTATATTGAATGTTATCATCTTCTGGCATAGGACTTCTTCACTGGATGCCTGTAGGAGCTGACTCACATGTGTACCTTGGAAGTAACACCTCATGGGGAGCTCTCAATCAATAGAAGATGGGAGCCAGTGGATAAATGCCTCTACCTTCATATATTCTTTGGTGGAAAATTCCAGGAGGCATTCAGATGTGCCCCTTTGTAAGTCTCAATGGCATCGAACCCCTGTTGCCCATAGCAGCAAACTTAGTGAACCTTCTCATTACTTTTCCTCCTCTTCTTATTTTCCCTGTCCCCTCTCCTGCTACTGGTATCAGCTCCCCAATCAACTACCTACACACAAGTTTCTGAGTCTTAAATTGCTGCATCTAACCCCTGTGACTAAAACTAATTGTATTTTCTTACCTAACAGTCTTCCATTCGTCCTTCCTTCTCACTTGACCTCACTGTTGTAACCACAAGTTGAAGACAGCTCTGTTTTCAGGGTACCCAATCTCAGGACACCACTCTGAATAAAAACATTGCTCCATCATATTAATAAATGCATGTATATTTAGTTCCATAAACTCATATGCCTCCCTATAGTCATCAAACTGCATTTCGGTCTAGGGTGTCTTGGTGTTTCTTGGGAGGTCTCTGAACAAAACTATTTCTATCTTGGAGGAAAAATCCTTAGACAAACACTTCTATTAGTTCCCATTGGGCTGTAAGCTTTTTATTAAACACACACACACACACACACACACACACACACACACACAAGGTTCTTTTATTAATTTTACCCATTATGAAAACTATGGCTTAGGTATGTGATAAATCCAAGAGCCCAGAGAAAAGGCAAGAAAAATGGAAACAACTCCCAGGAAATAGGAATGAGCTCTAATCAAGGAATTGGTATAGGGTGATGGAAAGAGAAGTCACATTAGGTGGTGAACTTATTATACATCAAGTTGACAATGCACTGTAGAATTGTATGCCTGAAACCTATGTAATCTTTGCTGACAGATATCACTCCAATAAGTCTAACAACAAAAATGAATAAAAAATAATTAAAAATAAAGGAATTGACTACAAGGGTCCAGCTGGATTTCAGAACTGTTATGGATTTGGGCCCTGCTCTGTGTTCCTTATTTATCACTGTTTGAATGGAAGTATACACTGTGATTATTTTATGCTTGTTTCATTATTGTGTGTTGGGTACATGAGGGAAAGGTAATTTGTCCCAATCATTCTCAAGTGTTCAGATCAAGAAGAATGGAACTCAGTGAGATGTACCCACAAAACTGCACCTGAGCAACTTCATTGGCACCTTGATCTGATGACAAGATCCTGGCCTTCAAACCTGAGCCTGATGCCGTAATGGGAGGACACTTTTGAGGGGGAGGGCGGTGAAATGGGAAGCGTGTATTTGCACATATAATAAATGTAAATTTTAGTGACCAGAGGGTTGACTGTGTCAGATTGTATTTTCCATTCCAAGTGATCTAGAACCTTTCCGTTTCCACATCAAGAAGTGAAGTCTAGTCCTTGCCTTTTGAATCCAGAAGGACTTGGGACTTACAACCAATGGAATGTGGCAGAAATGATGCTAGGTTATTCAAATTGCTTAATGGGTATGGGGTTTTATTTGAGGGGATAAAAATATTTTGAAATCAGAAGTGGTGGTTGCACAACATTGTGAACATACTAAATATCAATGGATTGTTTACTTTAAAGTAGTTAATTTTATATTGTGCACCTCAACTAAGAACAATAAAAAAAATTTTTTTAAGATGATTCAGCTTCTACCTTATAACCTGGAACCCTCACGCATAGAACTCTGAGTCACCATGTGAGAAATATAACTGTCTTGTGGCCACCATGCTGTGAGGAAACCCAGACCATGTGAAGAGGCCACAGGTAGTGTAGGCACTTGCTTTGCTAGTCCCGCCTAGCACCACACATCAGTGAAGATGATTCTAGATGATTCTAGCACACAGCTATTGAATAATCAATAGCCACTGGAGTCCTCCCAGCTATGAAGAGCCATTCCACTATGCCTTTCCTAAATTGCAGACCCCCAGGATCTGCGAGCATTATAAAATGGTTATTTTAAACCACTAAGTTTCAGGGCACAACAGTAGTAATTGGATAAATAATCATTAATACACAGAGTTCAGTCATTTAGATTTTATTGGAGAAAAGTTAACATTGCACAGTGAGGCACGACTCTTCAATGTGGCAGCTAAATTTTATGTCTGAATCTTTCAACGTATTTTGGCCTTTTTATTACATGTGGTAGATGTATTCAAGGAAAAACAATTGCATCATGTTTCAGTATACGTGTCGTACAATATGATTTCCTTAACTCATCTGTACAAAACATCTTTCTCCTTGAGGCACCTTTTAATGGTCTGTGTCTCTTGCTAACATCTCCTTCATTGGCATGACCTTAGTCAGAATGTGAGAAAATCTTTTCTGCCCAAGAGTACCAGAAGGGACCTGACATTGCTACACAACAGCAGCAGAGCTGAACAAGGCCCATCCAGTAAGGTAAGGAAGATGGCAAGCCATAAATACTGAAATATATCTTTCATCATTCCTTCCCAGCCAAGCCAGGTCTCATATCCACCTCTCCCTGGGAGCTCCACCCTGAGCAGTATCTCCCAACTGTTATATCAAAACATAAAGTACTCATAATCCAAAGTAACTTATTCTTTTAACTAATATTTCTCCATATGTATTAGTTAATATATATGGAGATATATATATTATACCTCTTCTCTTAAACTTATTGTTAACCAAAGAAGAAGGTCAGGCCATAATAAATTACAAAAGGCATTTATTTGAGCAAAAGTATTACAATTTGGGAGAAGCAGATTCAGGTTGCAACCCAAATTGTGTTCCAGAGAACAAAGAAAGGCATGGTTTATAAAGGCAAACCCCACAGAGTGTAATTCTTTTATGTGAATGGAGGATTGCTGACTAGGTTAACAGGTATTGCTTAGTTTCAACATGCAAATAGTGAAGAAAAAACTACAAGGAAAGTAAAGTTTATGTATGTCCTTGTAGTAGTTGTTGTTTTCAGGGTGTTTATGGCTCAGCCTTGAGCTGAGCTTAGCAACAAGTTAGCAACTTAATAGCATCTCTGAGAACTAAGGCACAAGATGTGCCTGGGCTACACAGGCCTCCCTCCCATAAGAGCCTCCCGACTCTATTTTAAGTGACTCACTTGGCAACATTTCTATTCTATTTTATTTTTAAAATAAAATTCCATTTTATTTCACTTTTTTATTATTATTGTGATAATCACAAGTTGAAGAGGGAGAATGACATAAGAGGTCTGCAGTTTAAATTATAGCTGTGATTCTGGAATTCACAAGTAGAAAATATGAGTTATAGATAAGTAAAGATTCCAATTCTGAAGCACAAAGTCACAGTCAGATTTGGGCCATCTGATATTGTATTAATATTTAACTGAGGTAGAAGCAGGCAGATTCAGGGACCAGGGTTTCAAGCTAGGAAAATAAAGCAAGATGAAAAAAGTTTCATCAAATGCTGACTCAGAATAAAAAACATTACTGACATTATTTATTCATCCATGTAACAAATATTTATTGAGAGTTTATTCTAGGTCTACCACTTAATTATGTAAGTATTATCCCCATTTTGTCTCTGAAGAATTGGAGCCACAGATTCATCAAGTCATTCACATAGTGTTCACAGGATTAGAACTCAGATCTGTATACTTTGAAGCTCATACTTTTTCTCTTATGATAAAGTGTGCACAGAAATAAAAGAATATAACTGAGAGAGAAGAGAGTCGATTTGAGGATGACTTCATTGCAGAAGATAACCTACCCCCATTACATTATATCCTACCTCTGCCAGATAAATACTTTGTGACTGACATTGTATTAGCCAACAAAGTTTTAACATACACTTTAGACACCAAATTTCTACAGATAATAAGTATTTTTAAATTCCAAATAATTATTAGTTTTAGACACAAATGACAATTCTAGAATTAGAAAATTCTAAATCAGTGTTCCTATATTAAGAAAAATGCTGCAAGAAGAACTGTGGCAGCAAAAAGGACCATGGAAGAAATTATTAGTCATGTCGTTCACTTGGTATTTAATTATATGTTGCTATGTATTGATTTGATCCTTGTCTTGAGAGCTATTGGGTTATTTGGGAGCAATGTCATTTCTCATTCTTTGTTGAAGTCTAATCCTAAAGTATACAGGTGGCTTTTTGTAAAAATTGGACATCAGACAAATGCTGGTTGAATTTAATAAAAACAAGTTCCTCAATATTCCATTTACTGAACCGTGAGTAAACATTTTCTATGAATTCAACATTTAACCAGAGTGGAAGGTTTTCTAGGAGACATCATTGTTTTGTTCCAACAAAACCATAGACCATCCTTAAAATACCTTTACTATTATTAATTTTGAAAAGGCATGTGGTTATATTTCTTTAAAATGTTACCTAAATACATATGCTGACCTTTTAAAGTATAAAATGAATTGTTGTCTCAGGTTTTCTTTAATATCATGTGGAGCCATTGAGGAAACATGAGAGAGAGGCTATCAGTTGATACTTAGTAAACTGGGTGATAAATAAATAGGGGTTTGTTATTTTATTCTCTCTACTTTTGTACATATTTTATTTTTCTTCTAATAAAAAATTTCAGTACCTGAAATAATACAGAAGACTATTTTTACTCCTTATTCTAAATGGTAAAAAATTTATCACCGTTTTTGGGCACAAGCTTTCCCTCCAAGGAAATATTAAATATCTTTTTCAGCTCTTCTTCTATTTCTCTCTCATTCAATGTCTTAAACTCCACCAAATCCATATTGTCCTTATAACTGAATTTTCTATAGGTGAGGATGAAGCCCACTAAACAGTGAACCCCATCTGGGGTCTGTAGGGAACAAAATGACTTGCTTGTAAATACAGATGCTTCAGACTCCTGAAGGTATGTATTCACAGACTCAAAGTCTTCAATTGTTCGAGGTTTGAGAGTAAAGGAGTAGATTCTTCGGTACCTTTTCTTTTCCAGGAGATCAGAATTAAGAAATTCTTGGTTTGGAATGTACTGCTCTCTTCTGATTTGGTCCAGGTACCAGATTTCTTTCTCTTCTGTCAAGCGGAAGATGCAAGGCACCTGAGGCTGATCCTTCCCAGAAATTAACTCCAGGGGCTGCCACATTTGATATGAGCGTCCAAACCCAGCATCAACTATGTATTTCCTGCCATCCAGAGTCACCTTCAGCAGGAGGTGAATCATAGCACTGCTGTATTTGTCAGCTGAAGTATTGTAAACATACCCTCCCAACATTGTGGTCTCAAAACCAATTGTGGTCAAAGCCCAGTACAGAAGATGATTAACCTGGAGACACCACCCACCCCGGTTTTTTCCCACAACTTGATCAAAAATGGCCTCCAAGCCCAATTCCATGGGTTCCCCACAATGAATGTTAAGATTCTCAAAGGGAATGGCTCGGATCTGGTGCTGAAGAATGTCAGTTAATGTTTCAAAGTCCAATTTGTTCCTAGAGTTCTTATAACCAATTCTTTTAAAATATGCTTCAATGTCCATGATCCCCTAAGGCAAGGAAAACAAAACAAAAACATGTAGCATTATTTTTGCACTTGGATTTCTTTGATTAGCCTAATTATAACTAATGTATTTTTTATTGTTAACTTTATTGGAATGACGTTGTTTAGTAAAAATTACATGGGTTCCAGGTGTACAATTCTACAATTCATCATCCATGTGTTGCAATATGTGTTCACTACCCAGAGTCAATGTATTCTAAATATTGGAAATACTAACAATGTTATAAATATCTACAATCATAAGTCTTTTGTTCAGTAGTTTTGTTGTATTAATTGCTGTCACATGCTTAAGTTCACTTAATATTTTCAGTAACCCTGTAAAAAAAGTATTATCACTTGTTCCATGTTTTAAGCATGAGGAGTTGGAAATCCAGATTAAGGATGAGTGAAATTATAACCATGTGGTTTTCTTGATGATAAATAAATAGAGGATCAAATTGGTATTAATTAATAGATTTACAAATATTTCCAATACAAGCAGGAAAATTATAGAGTATATTGTATTCTTGGTACCTGACCCACTCACCTTCTCCCTTAGCTAAACCTTAAGTTTCACACTCAAAGATTTATATTTATTCGCACTAATTTATTGATTCTTTCAATAAAAAGTTTACGAAAACCTAGTAGGTATTTGCTACTGATTTAGTACTTACCCTCAAAAGTCTCACATTTTATTGAGGTTTGAGAAGACACAAATAGTGTCACAAATAGTGAATCCAACAAATAAATAAAACATGCAATTCTTAGACTATGATAATACTCTCAGGAAAACTAAAGCTAAAAAAGATAAGGTATGCATGCAGAGAAATTTAATCTCAAATAAGGTGGTCAAAGAAAGACTCACTATGACCTTAAGGATGTGAGAGGATTAGCTGCGTCTACATATGTGGGGAAGACTGTTCGGCAGAAGGAATAAAAAGTTAAAAGCCTTAAAGTGGAACCTACCTAGGAAGCCAGGGTGATCAGAGCAGAGTGGGTGAGAGCGAGTGTGGACTGAGATAACAGTGGTCTGAAAACCACGTCTGTCGGCTTTTACTCTGAGAAGAGAAATACTTGTGAGAAGGGTGCAGTTTGGGCAAAGTGTACAAAATCAAATTGGTATTTCTGGCTATTGTATGGAGAATGAGCTGTACTCCTCATTCTTTCTGAGCTCAAGGAACAGACACGTAACCCAAATAGGATCAATTTACAGTACCTATGCTCTAGGACCATCGCTTTGCATATGACCCTTTGAGAAACTATAAGGGACTTTTGCTGAAACCTGAGCAGATGTTTTCTACTTCAGGGTGAGAAGCTGGTAGGATACAAGGTCAGACAATTAATTTTGCAAATGCATCCTAGAAAAAGTGCTACCTACCTCATTGCTAAATATCACCATGGTTGCCTTGAAAGTACTCCCCTTGGGAAACTATGCACCGACGCCAGAGCCTAATCCACCTTTCAAAGCAATTTTGGAACTTTTTTTCTAGAATGGCCATCAGAGCCATCTTTGGCAGCACTGAGTTGTTTGTACAGTGCGGCGAACTTAAACGTCAGATTTTGGGGATGACAATAGCTCTGATGGCCTGAGCTGACGTGGTGCAAATGGCCCTGCCCCTAGGTTAACGGTAATAAGCTAAGTGATTTTATTACCCTTCTTAATGCCATTCCTTTAGATTCTCCTATTTGTCTTTTATTTTTATTTTTTTAATTCATTTTTATTGTTAGACTTATTGGGGTGACATCTGTTAGCAAGGATTACATGGGTTTCAGGCATACAATTCTACAGTGAATTGTAAATTTGATGTATAATAAGTTCACCACCTATTGTCTCTTATTGATCAGCTATTTTCCCCAATTCTGCTCATGTTTCGACTTTCTCTGTTCTTGATATATGCAACATTATTTCCTACAAATCCATAAAGTTCATTTCATTTCTTCTTTTAACTTGCATGCGTATTCTTTCTCAACATCTGCACAAGCACTAAAACTTCACCACTCAGACACAGAGGGAACGATTATTTAACCAAACCATCTCAAACTCTCTCCTGCCTCTATACCTAGAAGCAATGCTGAGTAATGTGGAACAAACAGAATATGATTTAGACATGCCCAGCTATTGCAAAAAAAACATTTTTACACCTGCTACCAAACAGTCTTAATCTATTGAGACTTTGATTACAGCAGTGGTACACAGACTCAAGACTCACCCCTCTGTGATGTGGCACAGCCTGAGATGACATATCTAATATTATTTCCCTTGTTTCTATTAGATTCATTGCATTTCTTCTCATCTCACTAACATCTTTCTCAACATTTACACAAGCTCTAACACTCTACCACTTAGGCACAGAGAGAACTGGTATTTAGCCAGATGGCAGCACACCCTCTCTGGCCCCTAATCTACAACCTGAAATAAGTAAGAAAAAGAGGTGAAAGCTGATCAAAAAGGAATCAGGTGGTTTATAACCTGGCTTTTCAATTCGTGGTTAGGCCATTATTCCTTTTCCTTCTATTAGGAAGTTTTTAAATACTTCTTTTTAAATGTTATAGTTTGTTTTTCTCTCTTATTCTCTTTTTTCTTTTCTTTCTCTTCTTTCTTTTTATAAAAAAGGTATAATATTGAGTTAGAATTTAGTAACTGCAGGTCCATTCAAAAGAAGCCAATTTCCATTACAGACCTGAATGCAAGCAACACATTGTAACCAAATAATACTTGAGTATTCAGTGATTAAACTTAAGAAATTGTATTTTACTGAAGTTGGGATTCAAGGTGAAATACTAGAAGCACTTAGAAAGTAGTTGCCAGAGAAATAGATGACTGAAAACACTACTAGCTTTATACATTGATTTGTAGCATTTCTATGAAGGATATGCCCTTTCCTTTCAGCTTGATGATAAATATAAGAAAAGACCCAAGGGAGGCAGAGTGAGCACAGAATGTCTCCTGAGAACTCTCAGAAAGACACTTAGTATCTTTCCAAGTAAATTGTAAGTAGGTTGATTTTCAGTTTTAATTCAAAACACTTAGAAATTTCTTCTTCCTGGCCCAAACTCTAAAAATAATAGAAAACATAGTGAAATATATAATGTGACCTCCCTTGAAAACAAAAAGGTAGTTTGGTGGGCCATAAATTATGAAAAATCCCTAAAAATCACAAAACAGAAGGGATAGGACTGAAGAGTAACGTGAACATGTGAGTTGCATAGGAGAGAGTGTAGGCAATGTAATCACAGGAGATGGAGCAGCATGAATGGGGCTCTAAGCCTGGAGGTTGTGGACGGCACCAGGAGGAGGCTCAGAAGCAAGCAACAAGAGAATTCGTTGCTAGGGGATCAGCAAGGAGGGTTGAACTTTGTTCCATGTCTCTAATTGCTACTACAAGACTCACCAAACACAGCAAAGAACGTACGTTATGGTGGCATCTGTTCTTGCTTTAGGTGTATAAAGCATAACTAGGAATATTGAGGCAGAAAAATAAGGTACAGTGTTCTTAATGCATGGTATCACCAGAGGGGAAGAATCATCCACATAGGGAAAATCAGCCATCAAAATATATATCTCCTGTCATGTTCATCTTCCTTTATCTCCACTGACAAATTGAGTCCAAGCCTCACTCAGCCAGACATCTCACCAGTCATATTAGATTCAAGAACCAAATAAAAGTGAAGACAAAGCTATACAGGCATGAATGTAATAAAAAAACAAAACAATGCAAATATACTATGAGATTGAAATTCAAAGAAAAGAACATAGGCAAATATAGATTTAAAAAAAGACAACCAACTAAGAAAGAAAAATAAACTGATCAATGGAAAGAAATTCTTCACAGGTATTTGGAGTAAAAGAACATTTAAAATGCGCTTAGAACAAAGAGCCAAAAAAATTATGTGACAAAATAATACAGTATTATGGAAAGAAGGATTTCAGACCTTAGGAAACTAAGAGCAAAAATAAAGCTAATACATAATCAATTATAAACAGAAAGAGACAATATAGATACAGCATAATATTAAATCACATCTGTAGAAGAGAAGCTTGATACTCATAATAAAAATTAATGAAAAGAAAAAGCCATTAAACAGTTAAAGAAGCTAATAGACATGTAAAGCAGGCAAAGAAGAAGAAAACTCAAAAAGTCACAGCAGAAAATGTATTTTTAAATATAACAAAAATATTTTCCTGAAATGAAGCAAAAATTAAATCTGAAAAATAGATATTTTGTGAAAGTTCAATTCAACATCTGCAACACTGGAATACATTCTCATTAAATTATTGAAATTCAAAATAAAACTATTTAGGTATCTGGCAGAAAAGCAAACATTTTTAAAGGAGAAAATATCAGACTGGTATCAAAATACTCCACAGGAATACATCTAAAAAGTTAAGATGAAAGTCTTATCCCTAGATATTACTCTCAGCTAGTATTTCATTTAATCATAAAGGAATTTTGGATATAAAGATAATCTCAAACATGAAAGAATTTGAGGAATGCAGCAATTAGCGATCCGTTGGCCAGTAACAATGTAAATCAAAATGAAGAAAGTAGGAAGAGAGGCCACAATAAAGGATTCATGGGTAACATTGACTTCTTTTAATACAGAACCAAGAGTAGAAAAGTTATGAGAATTAGGGCTAAAGTCATTTAAAAACATTTTTTAAATGTGACTCAAATGGGACCCATTGGCCCTGTAAGCCTCCACCATAGGTACAGAGAGGTAAGGAACAGAGCATGCTCAGTGTACCTTGCAGGGGCACATGGGATTTGTGAGGATTCCAGACTGAGGCTAGTGTGGGAGGACGCTCTCTGCACCACCCAGAAGATCCCTTCAGATGTCTTTTAGCATTTCTCTGTGCCCCTGGCCTGCCTTCTTGTTCTTATGCTTAAGGACCTGCAACCTAGACTCTGGAGAACCTCTTGCAGGCTGCTGGGGCTGTTTTGCCGTCCTATGCAGAGAGCTGGATGAGCCAGGGAATTCCTGTCCTGCCAGGGCAGCTCTGAGTCAATGAATTACTGGTGGGAGGTTTTGAAAGCTCAGCTGCCATGCCTGGAGTCTGAACACACTCAGTGTTAGAATTTACATCCAGGCTGAAATTGGGTTTCTCCCAGGAGCACATGCACATGGATCCTTGTCTCAGGGTCTGATTCTGGGGAACCTGACTTAAGTCATATAGGGCATCATTCTGGAGAGCTGTGTGAAAAAAAAGTAAGGTACACAGGATGATGCAACTTCCAAAGGGCCTTCATTGTCAGCCAAAAGAGTCTTGCTTTTTTCTGTACATCAAACAGATGCTTGTTTTGCTTAATGGTCAATATTCAGTAGTTGAACTGACTGCTGTAATTTATCCTAAAGTAACATGGTGCTTCAATTACAAATTCCCTTTTTGGATGTACTGGAAAATAGGTTGCTGTGCTGGACTCAGTGATTAGTTCCCAGTATCTACAATCTACAATCTCTACATCTTTCATATACAGCAGTCATTTCCACCTTTTTTTTTTTTTTTTTTTTTTTGGCTAAAGAAACCCTTACTCTTTCCCCAAATGAAGTTGTAAGCAAGAGCCCCAAATGGAAGAATTAAAAATTGCTCTATAGCTAGTTCTCCCATGTGAGTCTGCTGTCACACCTCATGGCTACAAAGCAGCACTAGTACAATTACGGACTAAAATGGAACTTTCTATACCTACCATCCAGATTTCTGGCATTATGGAATAGAAGAATTTTGAGGAGTAATAATGAGCGGCTTTCTCTGTAGGTGGTTTTTTCCTTCATCTATCCCTTTCCTTCTCTTTTCTTTTCTCTGTCCCAGTGAAAGCCATGGCACTGCACTGGATTAATCCTACAACCCAGCTGCACCCCAAGGTAGGACAGTGTTTGACTTTCTAAATGGAAAGGTAGTTGCCTGGCTCGCCCACCTCGAAGGTCATCTTTCAACAGGAGTTAGTGTACCGAAAGCCCGCCTTTCAGCCTGAGCTCTGAATTAATGCCTGCAGAGGTCAGGGAGGTACTGTGGGTCCACAGAGCAGGGCCAGAGAGCCAGCCTACAGGGAAGCAGCTGCTCAGCTGAAGATCGCAAAGGCCAAACCAAATACATCTTGGAACAACCAGGGAGTTGACAGCTAACTGTTTTGTGCGTGAGGAATTAAAATGAGGGCCCAGTGAAGGAAATGAAACGTTGCAGTCACACCAAAGCTAAAGGCAGCACAAGTGCACCTTTGGACTGAGAAGGAGCTTTGAACCACTACCACCAGGACTACTGGCATTACTGAATAGATTATTTGTTAAAGCTAATATGAAATTCATATAGCATAAGTTTAACCATTTTAAAGCGAACAATTCAGTGCCATTTAATACCTCCACAATTTTGTGCAATCACCACTTCTATGTAGTTTCAAAATATCTCTACCTCCGAATAAAATTCCATACCCATTAAGCAGTTACTTCCCATTTCCTCCAGCCTCTGGCAACCAGGACTCTACTTTCAGTCTCTGTAAACTTAACTATACTGAATATTTCCTATAAATGTAATCATACAATGTGGAACCTTTTGTGGCTGGCTCCTTTCACTCAGCATAATATTTTTAAGATTTATATGTCTGTAACATGTATCAATACTGCATTCCATGGTATGGATGCACCACTTTTGTTTATATCTTCCTTGATGGGCATCTGGGTTGTTTTCACCTTTGGCTATTGTAAATAGTGCTGCTGTGACTGTTCGTGTATAAGTACATTTTTAAATATCTGTTTTCATATACCTAGGAATAGAATTGCCAAGTTGAACAGGAGAATTTTACGGAGTATTTCTGAGTGGCTTTTGTGTGTGTGCGCGTTTTTATTATTTTTCTCTCCATTCCCTCCCCTTCCCTTCTTGATACTTTTTATTTTGACTGTGAGGCCCACAGCAAGGACACTAAAATCCAGCATACTCCCGGGGGCAAGAGATATTCCCAGATGGGAGAGGAGCTGCGAGGCAAGCCTCGCCCACACACCGTCCTTCAATAGTGCTTCGTGCACTGAAGGCCTGTGGAGCAAGCCCAGGATGCCCCATACACGGAAATCAGCTGTTACAGCTACGGAGAGATTCGGAGTGGTTTTTTTTGTTTGTTTGTTTTATTTTTTCCCCTCCTCAGGAGAAGCAGAATGTCACACATATAGGTGATTTCTGCCCATTTTTAAAGTTGGCTCTAAATTTTTTAAGCCCATAAAATCCAAACAAATAAATATCTGGGTGAGGTGCAGCTGAGAAGTTGACTGGAATTTGTTACTTTCTTTTGACTGAGAGAAGGTGGGATCAGCTATTTTGTGAGTGAGAAAGTAAAATGAGGGCCCCGAGGTAAGGAAAAAGCAGTTTACTAAAAAAGAGCTCACATGGGTGCTGTTGTGGGCATCATGCCAGAGCCAGGGCCAAGTCCAGGAGCAGAAAAACATTAGGGCCATTGCTGCTGAAGCATCTGCCTCCACAGCCCTGTTTCCTATGGCATTCTACACATCTGTGCTTAGAAACAGGAGTTCTCAGTCTGCCCAACAGTGAAACAGTGAATTCTTGCCATTTATAGCTCCTGGAGACCCTCCCCATTAATCCTCCTTCCAACTGGGTGAAATTTCCCCAAGGAATTCCCTCAAACATTACAGACACTGCACCACAGCCTCCCTGGCCACTTGGGATTATTAGAGAAGCTCTGAGGAGCTAAGGCAGAAGGAGCAGGAATGGTTATGAAACTGCTGCTGGCAGGACTAACTGGATCCTTTAGGACACACCCAGTAGTGGACAAAGGAAGTGGATATCCTGTTTCGAATATTCAAGAGGAAAATCTACTTCCCTGAAACACATGTTATACACATTAGCTATCATATATACACTTCTTTAATCCTCATAACAAGCCTTTTAAGTAAGCTCTCTTGCCGACTCCATTTTACAGACAGATTAACTGATTTATACAAGTGCTAAGTGACCTGCCCAAGTCCACACAGCTAGGATGTGGTGTGGCTGTGACTCTAACCCAGACAGTTTGAATAAGGATCTGTTATTTTTCACCATTATGCTGTGTAGTCCTTACAGCATAAGCATTCAAAGTATGCATCAGCCAAACTTTCTGAACAATGTTTGGACTTGAAACTCAGGTGCAGTGTAGTATCTAATCTTCTGGACTCACATATAAGATAGGAGTAAGCCCCAATTTCAAAGAATAAAATATTTACTTACCAAGTTTCACTAGGGCCCACACCAGGAACCAGGCTGACTTCACTCTTCCTACTTCAAAGGCCAGCACAGGAAGTGCCCTCACTGACTTTCTAAACTGCTCCTCCCCTGGAGTCTTGTTAGAACCACCCAGAGATCTCTGGGAAATGTAGTTGTTGGGCCTTGAGTTGTCCTTGTGCACCTGTTACTCAAATTTATTCATTGAAGAGCAGTAGAGAACTATATTATCAGATGAGCCCTAGCCACAGGCTGTGAGAAGGATGATCTTGCATTTGACACAACTTCTGTCTTAGGGAGCCTAGAGCCAGATGTCTTATGGGTAATGTGGGAGGTCATGTTTTTGAGGGGTGCAAGAAAAGCAGATCCATTAAACTAGAAAAGGCAGAAGAAGATAGATGTTTTAAATCCACACAAGTTATAAAATCCTTTCGTCATCAATTTCTAGGTAGCCCCTAGGTTTCTATTTTCTTCCTTTTATTCATTTTCAGTCCCATTCACCACTCTACCCAAAGTGCTTGTGTAATGTTTCTAATGAGTCCATGTATATGATATAAATGTGACAAATATACAGTAATGTGTGTTGTTTTTCCGCTCATGTTTTTACTTGATATTAATGGTATTGGTCTATAACTTTTGCTGTTTCTTATGCACTACCCTCTACACTACATTTTCATTTTTAATTTTTAATTTTTAAATTTATTGGGGTGAATTTGTTAGTAAAAATTACATAGGTTCTAGGTGTACAATTCTACAATACACCATCTATGTGTTGCATTGAGTGCTCACCACCCAGAGTCAGTTCTCCTTCCATCACCATATATTTGATGTCCCCTCTCTCCTCCACCTCCCCCTTACCCCCTTACCCTCAGGTAACTACTAAACTATTGATATTGTCTATAAGTTTTTGTTTCTTGGTTACTTTTAGTTTTATATTCCACATTAAGTGAAGTCATATGGCTCTTGATTTTTTTCTGTCTGACTTACTTCATTTAACATGATGATCTCAAGGTCCATCCATGTTGTCACAAATGGCAGTATTTAATCTTTTCTGATTGCTGAGTAATATTCCATTGTGTAAATGTACCACAACTTCTTCATTCAGTCATCTATCAAAGGACACTTTGGTTGTTTCAATGACTTGGCCACCATGAACAGTGCTGCAAAATGGAGAAAAGAAAACCTCTTCAGTAAATAATGCTGGGAAAATTGGAAAACCACATGCAAAAGAATGAATCTGAACTGCAAATTGTCACCATATACCAAAATTAACTCAAAATGAATTAAAGACCTCCATATAAGACCCAAAACAACAAACTGCTTAGAAGAAAACATCACTACTAAACTTCTCTGACCTTGGGTTCAGAGAAGACTTTATAAACTTAACTTCAAAGGCAAGGAAAGTAAAAGCAAAAATAAAGGAATGGGACTATATCAAGCTAAAAATTTCTGCATAGCAAAAGAAACCATCAACAAAGCAAAGAGGCAACCAGTTGAATTGGAGAAAATATTTGCAAACAATGCCCCCTGATAAAGGGCTAATCTGAAATATATAAAGAACTCATGTGACTCAACAACAACAAAAAAACAAACAATCCAATTAAAGTATGGACAGAGAACTTGAAAAGACACTTCTCCCAGGAGGACACACAAATGGCCACAGACATATGGAAAAAAACCAACTCAACTTCACTAGCTATCAGGGAAATGCAAATCAAAACCACAATGAGATATCACCTCACACCTGTTAGAATGGCAATTATCAACAAGACAAGAAATAACAAGTGTTAGACAGGCTGTAGAGAAAAGGGAACCTTTATACACTGCTAGTAGTAATGTAAACTGATACAACCACTATGCAGGACAGTATGGAAGTTGGTCAAAAAACTAAGAATAGAGTTTGCCATATGATCCAGCAATCCTACTTCTGGGTGTCTATCTACACTGTATTTCGAAATTTGTATACATGACACAGTCATTGCATCATCCTCTCCCTTTGGCACTAACAGTTCTAGTTCATGCCTCTAGTATCCTGCTGCATGAACTTGAGAAGTCTTTCTCTCAGCCTGTGTGAAGGTAGGCTAGATGAACCTGGGACCACCATTCAGCCCAGCATAATGGAATTTGGAGCATAAAAATCCCTGTATTGTACCCAGGCAGGTGGGATTACTCACAGGGCATGAACTGACTCCCAGTGTTTTCCAATGAATTAATCTCCCACTGTCTGCAGAGGTAAGCTGCCAATAATTTACCCTATGGACTCTAAAATTCTCCCTGCTTTTCCTCTTTCATTCTGGTGTTTCCTTAAATCACTTCCCAAATAGGCTATTTGAATGCAAATCTTCATCTCAGGGTCTGGTTTTAGAGGGAACTAGCTTAAGGTCATTTAACTTACCAGTACCACTGGCAAAGTACACTTCGGTGGTCGCCAGCTCCTGGTTACTACAAACAACATATCATTTTTGCTCACATTCCATTGGCTGACCTCAATGACATCATTACCATGAACTGCATGGGAGGGTCGGAAATGTAATTTAACTGTATGCCCACCAAGAAGAGGAGAATAAGGATATAGATAGGTAAGCACTAAGACTCTCTGGCCATCGATATAAGTAATCCAAAGCACTCCCCTCTTTAGAAAAAAAAAATGAGTAGCAAAGCATTACATGGAAAGCTAAGTCTTATTTGAACAACTAACTACTGTCAGTTTGGTATGTAAGCATGCAGATGTCTTATTATGTATTTTCATATGTTCAGAAAAATACGTGTATATTGTATGGTTTTTATGTTCCTGTTTTGTACCAGTATGATTATATTCCAAAAGTACAGTCTCCATAGATTAATAAATCTTGTTTCTAATTCTTTATCTAATTTTCATTAGCTCATTTTGATCAGACTTCCATCCCCACCTATCCACTGAGCATGCTCTTGTTAAAGCTACCAACAATGTCCATGCTTTAAATTAAAATTTTTTATTTTGCAATAATTCTTCATTTCTTAGCAACATTAATTAACATCTTGGACCATTTCTTATTTCTTGGAATGTGTTTCTGTTTGTCTTCCATGTTCCTACGGTCTCCTGGTTTCCTTTCTAATTCACTAGCTCCTTCTTCTGTCTCCTTTGCTGGGTTGGCCCACTTATAAAAGTTGTGGTACATTAAAGTTGGGGCTCTTTCTCTTCTCAATGTACCCATTTCCCTCAGAAGGATCTCATTCATTCCCATGACACTAGATGTCACTCAGATAGTATCTAGGTTTCTCCAGAAATCAGAGACCAAGAGAAAGTGCTAAATGATATTTATAGGTGAGTATAATCCGGGGTACAAGAGATAGGGGCACGGGTAGCAAAGTAAAGAAGGAAGGAGAGGTAGTGGTTTACAAGTTGGTCACTTCTATGGATTATTCATTCATCCATCCCATTTTTCCATTATCATCCATTCTCCATTGGCCAAAGTTTGCTTCCTTGGTCATTAACTTTCTCATATGTCTGCTATGAACCAGTATGACTGCCAAATGGGTATCCCATGCAGCAGTGACGACAGAGAAGCTCCAGGGCAAGGAGTAACAGTGACATTGGAAATTGAAATATCAGTGTTCCCATGTAAAGAAAAATGGTACGTGAATAAGCGTGGCTTTAAAAAGAACTGTGAAAGAAATTATTAGGTGTGTCTCTGTCTAGACACTGCCAAAAATAAAATCAGATTAAATAAGAACTTATTCAGCACCTCAAAGAACAGATTACAAACTGGGGGACTTCAAACAGATATTAGAGATGTTAAAAAAAAAAGAGAGATGTTCAGAGGCATATAGTTCTAAGACAGCTTACAAAGGGAAAATGCAAAATTATCCTTTACAATGATTGGGTATAACAATAAGGATTTCCAGATACCAGGAGATTGGTCAAAAGTGATTATTTCATACCCTTTTAGGAAGATGATTGAAGTTTTGTTTATGATTATCAGAAGCATTTATAAGAAATAGACTAAGTTTTGCTTGTGTTCGCAAAATAAGCTAGATTGTTTCACATGCTATCATGTACAATATGTACTTGAATAACCTCGTTTCATTCAATATTATTTCATTATATGTTGATGAAATATCCTTGGAACTTAACTCTTGTTTATGTCAATTAGCCTCTAGTAAAACTGGTTTCATTATACATCATTTAGCTGTTATTATATATCAAGTCACAGCACTTATCATGATGTTAAATGAGGTTTTACCGCATTAGTTTAAGTCCCTTCCTGGGAACTAATAGTTTATTTGGAAGTGTTGACCATAAAGTAAGAGTCAACTTGGTAGTCTGTCACCAAAAAAGGATTTATCTGGTAAGTGGAAAGAATTGCTATGCTGAACATGAAGGTATGGAAAGCTACATGCAAATTCCTCTTGGAAGAAGATGGAAGAAGTACCTCTTACAGGGAAAGATAAAGTTAAGAGGAGGGGCTGTTACAACTACAGAGCTATATTGCAAACACAGTTATTTATGTAGCCCTCATCAGACAACGTAAGGTATTAGTGCTCCTCCCACAGGCCTTCCCAACTCCTGTCTAGGTTAAGGCTTCTGTCGTAGTTTTTGACAGAAGCAGGTATCATTACAGTGTAAGCCCTGACAGTTGGCTTTTCCTTTAGCAAAGCAAGTGCATGAGTTAATCTTTAATTGCCAAAATGCCTCTTTAAAGAGGCATCCCCTTGATGGAAGGCTGTCTCAAATAAACACACTGCCAGCCACACAGCTAGATAAAGAGCCAGGTTCTGGCACCGCACCTCCATCCTTCTCCAAGGCTCCTTTATTTGAGAGATCCTGATTGATTTAGATAACTCACCCTTTGGGCTACTTGTATTTCTTTCTTTCTTTCTTTTGTCTTTCTTTTCTTTCCTTTCTTTCCTTTCTTTTCTTTCTTTTCTTCCTTCCTTCCTTCCTTCCTTCCTTCCTTCCTTCCTTCCTTCCTTCCTTCCTTCTTTCTTTCTTTTTCTTTCTTTTTCTTTCTTTCTTTCCTCCATTGCTTTAAATTCCTGCTCTTATCTTTTAAATTTGTCAATAGTGAGCCCATGAAATCCTAACCTCAATAAAAGCAGAATCCCAAGACAATGTTTGCTTTCTCTCTCTACTTAACCTTGCCTTCTGGCCTCTTGCATGCCTTGTATGCTCTGGAGCTTTTAAGTAATAAATATTTTTTTCTTTAAAGTTTCCTGACAGTTATTGCTGAAGGGTGTCTTACAGTCATTCTGAGAACAACAAAGATCTCTCTCACTATACCATTGGTTTGGAAAGGGGAACGTCTATGGGAAGCTTACTAGGGCACAGGTGAGTGACCTCAGGCATTTCTAGCCAATAGCATTACTATGATAGGCTGAGACTGGCACAAAACAATCATATCTCACTCTTCTTTGATTAATTTCAATCCCAAATTATATATGCAGTATTTTGTCAAAAGTAGACAATGAATAAATTCTGGTTGAATTCAGTGAAATGATTTTCTCAATATTTTATCATCCAATAATTAAACATTTTCTATGAATTCAACCCTCTACCAGTATTGAAAACTTTCCAGTACAGTTTTCTAGAATAAATTACTGATTCCCATCCCAGGCCATCTTAAAACTGCCCTTACTATTTTCAAATGTCCTAGGATCTGTGATTATACTTTTTCTTTAAATTATGATTTAATGTTATATACTGCAATGTTTACAGGTGACATTTGAAGTCTGAATTATCTTATTTTTTCTAATTTTTTACTTTCTTCAAAATAATCTAGGGGTTTGGTGAACTGGAGGATGAACATGCCATTTATTATTCTATTCTGTTGCTTTTGAATATTTTTGAAGTTTTTTAATATTAAAAAATTGAAGTAATATTGACACATTTTAAAAATTAAATTTATTGGGGTGACATTAATAACATTATATAAGTTTCAAGTTTACAATTCTATAATACATCACCCGAATATTGCATTGTGTGCTCACCTCCCAAAGTCTAGTCTCCTTCCACCACCATATGTTTGACTTCCTTTACCCTCTTCGACCTCCCCCTATCTCTCTCCTCCCCTCTGGTAACCACCACACTGTTGTCTGTGTCTACAAGTGTGTTTGTTGCTTTCTGTTTTACATCTCCACATATAGTGAAATTATATGGTTCTGTTACTGGAGAATGGGCCCTTCATGGCATATGTCCAGGTTCTTGGTATATTGAATAAAGAATTGAGCAAGACACAAAAATAAAGTGGTGAAAAATTAGTTTATTAGAAGAGGAAAGTACACTCCAAAGAGGTGGAAGCGGGCTTGAGCAGGAAAGTGGCTCACGAGCAAATGGCAAGGCAAAAATACATTCCGAAGAGGTAGGAGTTGGCTCAAAAATGGAAGTGGTTCAAGAGCCCCAACTAATGAGGTGTTGGTAGTTTTACTCTCTTTAGTTTTAAGGGGTTATGCCTATATGGGTGCAGGATCTTTTGATTGGTATCTTTGATTGACAGGGGACCATTACATCACCTTCTAACTGCGCATGTTCCTTCTCAGAATTCAGTCTGTTATAATAATATTAATGAAGTTCCAGGCATATGTATGATATTATAATGACGGTATAATGAAACTGAGGTGAAATGAAGGTCATTGTAACCCTTACTGTGCAGGCATTAGGAACTGGCTTAAGCTGGTAGGCTTTTGTGTACCCTATAATTTACTTGTATTAGTTAACTTTTGCCTCGAATTTTCTCCTGTGGTTAACTTGGGGCAGGATTTACTAATGAAAGGGTAGTATCAAGGTGGTGACTACTCCAGCAAGGTGGGCCTCATTGGAGAAGGTCCCGCGATTTCCCCTATTCTATCTGCCTGTCCCGCTTTCCTCTTGAGAGGCATGATCCCCATAAATCTCTATGGGAAGCTGAGGGACAGAACATCTCATCTTCTGTATCTGCTTCCTGCTGAATGTGGCCATTGTCCTTACATAACAGAGATTCATGGAACTCTCAACCTATCTGATCTAAAAGGGAAGAAGGGGTCTCAAGATCCACCTGAGAGACTGTTGACTTCTTTGATCAGGATGGGTTGATAGCCTTGCTGGGGCATCGTCTCTATCCTGATGGCCCCTAGGTGAGGAGAAATATTCTGTTAATAGATTTAAAAGCATGGCCAAAGAAGCAGGTCTCAAAGTCACTGATGTAGAGTAGCTGCATAATAGAAAGTTCATTTAGCCCCATGGAGCCTGCGGCCTGTTCACTTTTGACTCAGCCAGCCATTCAGGTGCTGCCACCTATCGAGGAATGCTGGGCTTCCACAATTACAATCAGCAAACATAAATCACGGGCCCCGGGATAATTAGTTAAGTTAAAGTCTAGCAAGGACAACTGACTAAAATTTTGTCAGCACAAATCACAAACTCCAGAATGATTAACTAAGGCTGGAGACAGGGGACATTTTGGGAATACAATTAGGAAACACAAATTACAAGTTTTTAGAATGATTAACTAAAACCAGGGTAAAGAATATCCTGGGGGATCTGGGTTAACAGCCTATTGTTTAAGTTTCAGGGTAACAATCTATTGTTTAAGGCTAGAGACCAGGGAAAACTGATTGAGAGGGTGATTAAGATTAGTGACTAGGAAAAAGGTAAAGCTGGGGAGCTAAGGAACTAGGGAAGAGGGGACTAAAAGTTCCTATAATGAGGGGCTCTTTCATTTGGCTCATTTCAGTTCTTGTCCTTTTCTGTCTGACTTATTTTGCTTAGGATGATATGCTAATGATTTATCCATGTTTTCATAGCAAAATGGCAGTCTGGCTGAGTAGTAGTCCATTGTATATGAGTACGTGGAATACTACTCAGCTTCTTTATCAATGTCTTGGCTACCACGAACAATGCTGCAGTAAACAAAGAGGTGCATATATATTTTTATGAAAAAATTTTTAAAAATTTGTTTTGTAGATACCCAGAAGAGAGATTTCTGGGTCATATGGCAACTCTATTCTTAATTTTTTGAGGAACCTCCATACATTTTTCCATAGTAGCTGTACCAATTTACATTTCTACCAGCAGTGTATAAGAGTTTCTTTTCTCCAGTCTCTTCAACAAGTTATTATTTGTCTTGTTGATAATAGCCATTCTAATAGGTGTGAAGTGATATCTCATTGTGGTTTTGATTTATTTGCATTTCCCTGATAGCTAGTGAAGTTAAGCTTTTTTTCATTTATCTGTTGGCCATTTATAGGTCTTCTCGGGAGAAGCATCTATTCAGGTCCTCTGCCCATTTTTTAATAGGATTGTTTGGGTTTCCTTGTTGAGTTGTATGAGTTTTGGGGGGTTTTTTACATATTTTGGATATTAACCCCTTGTTGGTGGTATTGTTTACAAATATCTTCTCCCATTCAGTTTGTTGCCTCTTTGTCTTGTTGATGGTTTCTTTTGCTGTGCAGAAGTTTTTTGGTTCAATATATAATAGTCCCATTTATTTATTTTTGCTTTTACTTCCCTTCATTATGGGGACTTGTTACCGGAAAGTGGGGTGTCCTTGTCGAGCAAAGAATTGAACGAGACACACACAAAAGTAAAGTGGTGAAACAAAGAGATAGTTTATTGAGGGGAAAGTACACTCCAAAGAGGTAGGAGCAGGCTCGAGCAGGAAAATGACTCAGAAGCCCCGATCAACGAGGCTTTGGGGCTTTTATTCTAAGTCTTCAGGGGAGACACCTCTGGGCGTGGGGGTCTCTCTTGATTGACAAGTCTGATTGATAGGCCTGTGACATCACCTTTCTTTTATTGTTCCTGTCTCCTTTCCAAATTCAATTACCTCCTGTGATTGTCTTATCTTTGGGCAGGGATTACTAGTGAGTGGATGGTATCAGGGCAGTGGTGACCATTCCATCAGGGCAAGTCTCATGGGAGGGGTCCTGAGATCCCCCTATTCTACCTGCCTTCCTCACATTTCTTTGAGAGACGTGATCCCCCCGAATCTCTATGGGAAGCTGAGGGGCTGAAGGTCTCCTCTTCTGTATCTGCTTCCTGCTGAGGATGGTTGTTGTCCCTACCTACTGGGGATCCATGGAGCTCTCACCCTATCTGATCTTAAGGGGGAAGGGGTCTCGAGATCCGCCATGTTGACTCCTTTGGTCGAGATGGGCTGGAAGCCTTGCCAGGTGACTTCTGCATTGCAAAGGCCCCTAGATAAGGAGAATCAGACCCATTTAGTGAATTCAAAAGCTTTTACCTGAGATGTAGACTTCAAAGCTATCACTGTCAGTGGCTACTTGACAGAAGATTTGTTTAGCCCTTTGGAGTCTGCATCCTGCTGATTTTGGTCTCCATGGCTACCCAGGTGTGACTGTTTATCCAGGAATGGCCTGGGGATGATAAAATTAACAGCTTCACAGTTGCAAGGATGATTAGCTAAAAAATCTAGCATACCCAGCTAAGTCCAGTTTTATTATTACATATCACAAATTTTAGGATGGCTAAAGGGCTAGAGACAGACATTTTGGAAATACACAAGTTACAAGTTCTCTGAATGATTAGCTCAAACCAGGGCAAAGGACATCCAGGAGGTATGGGGTAAAAGCCTATTGTTTTAAGTTTTAAGCAGGGGCAAGGTGAAGACATTCTATGATTCAAATTAGGAGCAATTGGCTGTTTAAACTAGAGTTAAAAGAACACTGATTGAGAGGGTATTAAAGCTATGGCCTAAAAAAAAGTGAAACTGAGAGCTAAAGAACTAGAATAGGAGTTTTTAGTGAAGTGGGGGGATGGCTACTCTGGCCCATATCAGATTGACCCATTATTTTACTCCTTATTCTAAACAGTAAAAAAGGGTTCACGGTGTTTGGGCACAAACTTTCTTTTCAAGAAAATATTAAATGTATTTTTCAGCTCTTCTTCTATTTGTTCCTCATTCAATGTCTTAAACTCGACCAAATCCATATTATCCTTGTAATTAAATCTCCTATAAATGAGAGTGAAGCCCACTAAGCAGCAAACCCCATCTAGAGTCTGCAAGGAACAATATGACTCATTTGTAAACACAGATGACAAAGACTTCTGAAGGTATGTATTCACAGACTCAAAGTCTTCAATTGTTTGAGGTTTCAGAGTAAAGGACTAGATTCTTCAGTACCTTTTCTTTTCCAGATCAGAATTTAGAAATTCTTTGTTTGGAATGTACTGCTCTCCTCTGATTTCGTCCAGGTACCAGATTTCTTTCTCTTCTGTCAAGCGAAATATGCAAGGCACCTGAGGCTGATCCTTCCCAGAAATTAACTCCAGGGGCTGCCACATCTGATAAGAGCTACCATACCCAGCATCAACTATGTATTTCCTGCCATCCAGAGTCACCTTCAGCAGGAGGTGAATTATGTGACTGCTATATTTGTTGCCTGGCGGGCTATATATACACCCTCCTAATATTGTGGTCTCAAAACCAATTGTGGTCAAAGCCCAGTACAGAAGTTGATTAACCTGGACACACCACCCACCCTGGTTCTTTCTCACAACTTGATCACAAATGGCCTCCAAGCCCAATTCCATGGGTTCCCCACAATGAATGTTAAGATTCTCAAAGGGAATGGCTCGGATCTAGTGCTGAAGAATGTCAGTTAATGTTTCCAAGTCCAGTTTGTTTCTTGAGTTTTTATAACCAATTCTTTTAAAATATGCTTCAATGTCCATGATTTCCTAAGGCAAGGAAAACAAAACAAAAACACATAGCTTTACTTTTGCACTTGGATTTCTTGAATAAATTAATTATAAATATAATGTATTTTAAATATATAAATACAAATAATAAATTTAAAAATGGTTATAAACATCTTTAATTCTAATTCTTTAAAGATTTTTTAAATTTCCTTAAAAATTAAAGATGTTTCCAGCTTAATTGTGATATTGACATAACATATGTAAGTTTAAGCTGTAGAATGTGAGAGATACATATATATATATATAAATTACTACCATAAAAACAAAAGCACCTCCATCCCATCACGATTTCACAGTTTTTGTTGGTATTGCTGATTAACGTTTACAATGTACCCTCTTGCCAATTTTTTTTTACTTATTAAATTTATTTTCTTTTTTCTTAACTTATTTTATTGTTAGACTTATTGGGGTGACATCTATTAGCAAGGATTACATAGGTTTCAGGCATACAATTCTACAGTGCATTGTCAACTTGTTGTATAATAAGTTCATCACCTAATGTGAGTTCTCTTTCCATCACCATATATTTAGCTTCCCCTCCCTCTTCTCCCACCCACTCCCCTTCCTCCCCTCTCTCACTCACTCATCGCCAAAGAAGCATTAAACTATTGATTGTGTCCATGGTTTATTTCTTTGTTTGTTCATTTCTTTTTATTCTTTGCTGCTTTCAGTTTTATAAGCCGCATATGAGTGAAATCATACAGTTTTTGGTTTTTTTCTGTCTGGATTATTTCACTAAGCATGATGATCTCCAGGTCCATCCATTTTGTTGCAAATGGCAGTATTTCATCTTTTCTTATAGCTGAGTAATATTCCATTGTGTATATATACCACAGCTTCTTTATCCAGTCATCTGTCGCAGGGCACTTTGGTTGTTTCCATGTTTTGGCCACTGTGAACAGCGCTGCGATGAACATTGGGGTACATAAGTCTTTGCGGACAAAGGTTTTCAAGTTTTTTGGGTAGATCCCCAGAAGGGGGATTGCTGGGTCAAATGGTAACTCCATTCCCAATTTTCTGAGGAATCTCCACACTGTCTTCCACAGTGGTTGCACCAATTTGCATTCCCACCAGCAGTGTGTGAGAGTTCCTTTTTCTCCAGATCCTCTCTAGCACTTGTTATTCCTTGTCTTGTTGATAACAATCATTCTCACAGGTGTGAGGTGGTATCTCATTGTGGTTTTGATTTGCATTTCCCTGATAGCTAATGAGGATGAGCATGTTTTCATATGTCGGTTGGCCATTTGTATTTCTTCATGGGAGAAGTGTCTGTTTAGTTCTTCTGCCCACTTTTTAATTGGGTTGTTTGATTTTTTTGTTTGTTTGTTTTTAAGCTGTATTAGTTCTTTATATATTTTAGATATTAGACCCTTATCAGATGCGTTGTTTGCAAATATTTTCTCCCATTCAGATGGCTGTCTCTTTGCTTTGTTGATGGTTTCTTTGCCTGTGCAGAAGTTTTTTAGTTTGATATGGTCCCATTAATTTATTTTTGCGTTTACTTCCCTTGCCTTTGAGGTCAGGTTCATTAAGTCTTCCTTGAGTCTTAGGTCTATTAAGTTTAGTACCGATGCTTTCTTCTATACAGTTTATTGTTGCAGGTCTGATATGACAGTCCTTAATCCATTTTGAGTTAATTTTTGTATATGGAGAGAGTTCGCAGCTCAGATTCATTCTTTTGCACATGTTTTTCCAGTTTTCCCAGCACCACCTACTAAAGAGGCTGTCTTTTCTCAATTATATGTTTTTCACTCCTTTATCGAAAATTATTTGTCCATAAATTTGTGGATTTGTTTCTGGGTTTTCAGTTCTGTTCCATTGGTTTATATTTCTGTTTTTCTGCCAATACCAGCCTTATTCTTTTTATGTAGTATTGCTTTGGCAATTCGAGGTCTTTTATGGTTCCATATAAATCTGATAATTCCTTTATCTATTTCACGAAAGTATGATTGTGGGATTTTAATGGGTATTGCATTAAATCTGTAGATTGCTTTGGGCTGAATGGCCATTTTAACAATGTTAAGTCTTCCTATCCATGAACAGGGGATATTTTTCCATCTCTTAATGTCTGTTTCAATTTATTTCAAAAGTGTCTTATAGTTTTCTATGTATAAGTCTGTCACGTTTTTTGTTAAGTTAATTCCCAGGTATTTCATTCTTTTTGTTGTGATAGCTAAAAGAATTGACTCCCTCATTTCTTTTTCTGAGGATTAGTTGTTTGTATATAGGAATGCTATTCATTTTTGTATATTGGTTTTGTATCCTGCGACTTTACTGTATTCATTTAGTGTTTCTAATAGTTTCCTGGTGGAATCGTTGGAATTTTTTTTATATAAAGGATCATGTCAACTGCAAATAGTGACAATTTGACCTCTTCTTTCCCAATTTGGATACTTTTGATTCCTTTCTCTTGCCTGATTGCTGTGGCTAGAACTTCCAGTACTATATTAAATAGCAGTGGTGACACGGGACATCCCCATCTTGTTCCTGATTTTAGGGGAATAGGCTTCAGCGTTTCCCCATTCAGTATGATGTTACCTGAGGGTTTGTCATATATAGCCTTTATTATGTTGAGATACTTTCCTTCTATACTATTTTATTTAGTGCTTTGCTCATAAATGGTTGTTGTATCTTGTCGAAAGCTTTTTCTGCATTGATTGATATGATCATATGGTATTTATCTTTTATTTTGTTTATGTGGTGTATCATATTGGTTGATTTTCATATGTTGAACCATCCTTGTGCTCCTGGGATGAATCCCACTTGATTATGATGTATGATCTTTTTGATGCATTGTTGTATTCTGTTTGCTAATATTTTGTTTAGGATTTTTTGCATCTGTGTTCATCAGCGATATTGGTCTATAGTTTCTTTCTTTGTGTTGTCTTTGCCAGGCTTTGGTATTAGGGTAATGTTGGCCTCATAGAATGAGTTAGGAAGTATTGCTTCCTCTTCAATTTTTTGGAAGCGTCTGAGGAGGATAGGCATTAATTCTTCTTGGAATGTTTGGTAGAACTCATCTGGTCCAGGGCTTTTGCCTTTCGGGAGATTATGGATAGTCATTTTAATTCCTTTTGCTATTGATTGGTCTATTTAGATTATTCAGTTCTTCTTGGCTCAGTCTAGGTAGGCTATAAGTTTCTAGAAACTGCTCCATTTCTTCTAGGTTGTTAAATTTAGTGGCATAAAGCCCTTCATCATATTTTCTTATAATCCTTAGTATTTCTGTGGTATCAGTGGTAATTTCTCCCCTTTCATTTCTAATTTTGGATATTTGTGTCATTTCCTTTCGACCTTTGATTAGTCTCACCAGGGGTTTGTCAATTTTGTTGACTTTCTCAAAGAACAAGCTCTTTGTAATATTAATTCTTTCTATTGTCCTTCTGTTCTCTAATTGGTTTAGCTCTGCTTTAATATGTATTATTTCTTTACTTCCACTGACTTTGGGTTTTGTCTGCTCTTCTTTTTCTAGTTCTTTAAGATGGGATGCTAAGGTGTTTATTTGTGATTTTTCTTGTTTCTTAAAATAAGCCTGTGGTGATAGAAATTTCCCTCTTATTATCGCTTTCGCTGTGTCCTAATAATTCTGATATGTTGTATTTTCATTGTCATTAGTTTCTATATATTTTTTAATCTCATCTTTTATTTGTTCTTTTACCCAGTCATTTTTTAATAAGATGTTGTTTAATCTCCATGTATATGTGTTTTTTTTCTGCTTTCCTTTTACAATTGATATCCAGTTTCAGAGCTTTGTGGTCTGAGAATACACTTGGCATGATTTCAGTCTTCTTGAATTTGCTGAGACTACTTTTGTACCTCAGAATATGGTCTATTCTTGAGAATGTTCCATGTGCACTAGAAAAAAAGGTATAGTCTCTTTTTTTGCTGGATGAATTGTCTTGTAAATGTCAATTATGTCCAGTTGTTATAACGTGTCATTTAGAGCTGATATTTCCTTATTTATTTTCTTTTTGGATGATCTGTCTATGGCGGTTAAGGGGTGTTTAGGTCTCCTACAATGATTGTGATTTTATCAGTTTCTCCTTTCCAATCTGTTAGTAGTTGCCTTATATATTTTCATGCTTCCTGATTGGGAACATATATATCCATTAATGTCAAGTCTTCTTGTTGTATATTTTTAACCTGAAGTTTATTTCATCAGATATCAGTGTGGCAACTCCTGCTTTTCTCTGGTTACCATTTAGTTGAAGTATTGTTTTCCATCCTTTCACTTTGAATCTGTGTTTGTCCTTATGGTGAGGTGTGTCTCTTGGAGATAGCATATGGATGGGTTTTGTTTTTTAATCCAGTCTGTTACACTGACTTTTCATTGGTGAGTTTAGCCCATTAACATTTAGAGTGATGATTGATATATGAGTATTTCCTATGACCATTACTTCCTTTTTAATTTTTTTAATTTCTGTTTCTTTTTCATTGTCCCAACTGCATTCCATTTATTCTGATGTTTTGTTTCAGGTCAAAGAGCCTCCTTCAGTATTTCTTGAAGTGTTAGTTTCATGAGGGCGAATTCCCTCAGCTTCTGTGTGTCTGAGAAGGTCATTATTCCTCCTTCACATCTGAAGGATAATTTTTTTGGATACTTTATTCTTGGCTGGAAGTTTTTCTCTTTTAATATTTTGAATATTGGATTCCACTCACTCCTGGCTTGTAGAGTTTCTGCTGAGAAATCTGATGCCAGCCTGATGGGTTTACCTCTAAAGGTTATAGTTCTTTTTTCCCTAGCTGCCTTGAGAATTATTTCTTTGTCTTTGATTCTTGACATCTTCAGTACTATATGTCTTGGAGAAGATCTGCTAGGGTCCAGGTATCCAGGGGACCTCTTTTCTTTTTGAATTTAGGGTTCCAGATCTTTCCATAGGTTTGGAAATTTCTCATCTACTATTTGTTTGAGTATGTTCTCCATAGTGTACTTTGCTCTTTCTTCCAATCCTATTACCCTGATGTGGTAATATCAGGGTAATATCATAGAGTCAGATAGTTCTTGCAGAGTTCTTTCAATCCTTTTGATTCTGTATTCCCTATCTTCCTCTTTCTGAGATGTTTCCATATTCCAGTCTTCAATATTACTAATTCTTTCTTCCATCTGGTTGGCCCTATTTTCTATGGCAGTTATGTCATTTCTCACTTCTTTTATGGTATTATTTATCTCTTGAATTTCCTTCTCATTCTTCCTTATACTTTGAATTTCTTTGTTAATATGTTCTTTTTGTTCATGGATTTCCCTTCTGAGATTATTCATCTCAGCTATGGTGTTTTGCCAGTATGTTTTCATTTCTCTGAAAGCCTTTGAGTGGCTATTTTATATTCTGTTTCAGTTAGTTCATAAATTTCTAGATGTATAAGATCCTTTCCTGGAGATTTTTCATCTTTCTGAGCAGGTTTAGATCCTAAGATACTCATATTTTCTATTGTGTTCTTCAGCATGAGGGCTTTATTTCCAGCAGAGCTGAGGAGATCACTTTATTTCTCTGATTAGTATTTTTTTGTGGTGTCTTGCTGTAAAGCGGACACTAGGTCATGCTGAGGGGCAATTTTTGGGAGAAAGGGGAGGTGTTTAAGCCTTATCTCTGGTGTCTAGCTGTGTATGGAGGCTTCCACTTTAGTCACCACTTGACTTCCCCCCGTGCCTATTGTGCTGTTTCCTGATTTCTTTCTAGTTCCTTCAGTTAGCTGCGATGATGTTGGGTCATGATCCATCTTTGCTCCCTCCCTTCTCTCCCATTTGCCTCCCTTTCTCTAAACTTCACATGTTTTCTTATGATGTGTGTATTTCTCAGTTGTATCTGTGCCACTCAGGGTTTTTCCATGTTGTATCCTGGCTGGCCATTTAATTGTATTTTCTGGGGGAGGTTTTAGGAACCTCCTCTCTAGTCATCATCCTGTCGATCTCCTCAGGCAATTCTTTTGCCAACTAGTGTGAGATGTCCCAGGATCTCTTCATCTCCAACAAACTGGAAGCTAAGCCTGTAGTACTTGCCAATGAGTTCATTGTGCTTATGACACCAACTCTTAGGTTGGCCAGTGTCAGACATCCAAGGATCTCCTGGTCTCAGCAGACTGAAGGGGTAATACAGGGTTCCAGACAGCGAGTTTATCTGCTCACAACACCAACTGTGGGGATGAATATACTTTTCTCTCATCCTCAAGGTTCTTCTGGCTTCTCTTTTGCTTCCATCATGATCCCTGCATGAATCATCCTGAAGGCTTATGAGGTAAACTGAACCTCTCAGCATGGTGGTGCCACCAGAGCTTTTTAAGCTTCTCTGAAAAGCAAATTCAAGGAGCTCCAGCAGCCAATTCCAGGGGTAAAACACACATGCACTATGTGAGATCACTGAAGATCACACAGAAATCCGTGGGAGTTCATGTGGGGGTCCACACAGGCTGGAAAACAGCAGCACATGGACACCAGGTTGGGATTCTGGGGAAACTGAGGGTGCACTCCCATTTGTTTGTTTTCTTTTGTATTCCTTTCATGAGGAGAAACATCAGTAAAAATATTAATCCAATGACTGAGGGAGTACTTCCTATATTTTCTCCTAAGACTTTTATAGTTTTAGATCTTACAGCTAAGTCTTCAATTCATTTTAAGTTTATTTTGTGTATGGCATAAGAAGGCAGTTTTATTTTTTTGCATGTATCTGTTCAGTTTTTTTTCAGGGACCATTAATTAAATAAACTGTCTTCACCCCAGTGTAAATTCTTGCTTCCTTTGTTAAGATTAAATGACGATATAGGCAAGGATTTATTTCTGGGCTATCTATTCCATTGATCTATGTGTCTGTATTCATGCCAACCATGCTGTTTTGACTACTCTAGCCTCGTGGTATAATTCGATATAAGGTAGAGTGATACCTTCCTTTTTGTTCTTTTTTTTTCTCAGAATTGTTATGGCTATTCGGGGTCTTTTCATATAAATTTCAGGATTATTGTTTTAGTTCTGTGAAAAATGCCATTGGTATTTTGATAAGGTTTGCATTGAATCTATAGATAGCTTTGGGTAGTATAAACATATTTCTATTCATTTGTATCTTCTTTCATTTCTCTCTTCAATGTCTTATAATTTTATATTTTTGATGTAATTGTAAAGGGCATTGTTTACTTCTTTTTTTTTTCTTGTTGTTAAATTTATTGGTGGGACATTGGTTAGTAAAAATTACATAGGTTCCAGGTGTTCAATTCCACAGTACACCATCTATGTGCTGTGTTATGTGTTCATTATCCAGAGTCAGTTCTGTTTCCATCACCATATATTTGAGATTCCCTTCTCCCTCACCCCACTCCCCCCATAACCTCAAATAATCACTAATTACTAAACTACTGATTGTGTCCATGAGTTCTTGTTTCTTTGTTGCTTTCAGCTTTGTGTTCCACAAATGGGTGAAATCATATGGTTCTTGGTTTTTTTTGGCTTATTTCACTTTGCATGATGGTCTCAAGGTCTATCCATGTCGTCATAAATGGCCCTATTTCATCTTCTCTTATGACTGAGTAATATTCCATTGTATATATGTGCCATAGCTCTTTAGCCAGTCATCTATCAAAGGACACTTTGGCTGTTTCCATGATTTGGCCACTGTTAATAGTGCTGCAATGATCATAGGGGTGCATGTCTTTGCAGACTAAGATTTTCAAAATTTTGGGGTAGATACCCAGAAGTGAGATTGCTGGGTCATTTGGTAACTCTATTCTTAATTTTTTGAGGAACATCCATACTGTCCTCCATAGTGGTTGTATCAGTTTGCATTCTTACCAGCAGTGTATGAGAGTTCATTTTTCTCCACACTCTCTCCAGCACTTGTTATTCCCTGTCTTCTTGATTATAGCCACTCTAACAGGTGTGAGGTGATATTTCATTGTGATTTTGATTTGCATTTTCTCTAATAGCTAATGAAGTTGAGCATATTTTTATATATTTGTTGGCCATTTGCATGTCTTCCTGGGAGAAAAGCCTGTTCAGGTCCTCTGACCATTTTTTAATTGAATTGTTAGTTTTTTATTGTTGAATTGTACAATTTCTTTATATATTTTAGAAATTAGCTCCTTATCCGAGGCATTGTTTGCAAATATTTTCTCTTATTTAGTTGGCTGTCTTGTTTTATTGATGGTTTCTTTTGCTGTGCAGAAGATTTTTAGTTTGATATAGTCCCATTCATTTACTTTTGCTTTTACTTTCCTTGCCTTTGAAGTCAGGTTCATGAAGTCCTCCTTGAGCCTGAGGTCTATAAACTTAGTATTAGTGTTTTCTTCTCTACAGTTTATTGTTTCAGGTCTTATGTGGAGGTCTGTAACCCATTTTCAGTACATTTTGGTATATGGTGACAGTTTACAGTTCAGATTCATTCTTTTGCATGTGGTTTTTCAATTTTCCTAACACCATTACTGAAGAGGCTTTCTTTCCATATAGTATATTTTTTGCTCTTTTATTAAAAATTATCTGTCCATATATTTGTGGATTTATTTCTGGGTTTTTGATTCTGTTCCATTGGTCTGTGTGTCTGTTTTTCTGCCAATACCAAGCTGTCTCAATTATTGATGCTTTGTAGTATAAATTGAAATTGGAGAGTGTGATGCTTCCAGCCTTATTATTTTATATAGGATTGCTTTAGTGATTTGGGGTCTTTTGTGGTTTTATACAAATATGATTATTCCTTTTTATCTATTTCTTGAAAGAATGTCTGTAAGATTTTGATGGGCAGTGCACTGAATCTGTATATTGCTTTGGGAATATATAGCCATTTTAACTATGTTGATTCTTCCAATGAATATGGAATATCTTTCCACTTTGTGTTCTCTTCAATTTCTTTTAGTAATTTTTTTTGTTTGTTTGTTTGTTTTGTTTTGTTTTGTTTTGTTTTTTGTTTTTTGCTTTTTTTGGTATTAGTAATGTTTTATACTTTTCAGTATATAAGCATTTTACACTTTTTGTTAAGTTTATTCATAAGTATTTTATTCTTTTTGTTGCAATTGCAAACCATATTATTTGTCCCATTTCTTTTTCTGAAGTTTCATTGTTGTTATATAGAAATTCAATTGATTTTTGTGCATTGATTTTATAGCCTGCAACTTTACTGTATTTGTTTATTATTTCTAATCATTTTTCGGTGGAGTCTTTGGAATTGTCTATATAAAGGATCATCTCATTTGCAAAAGTGACAGTTTAACTTCTTTCCCAATTTGAATGCCTTTTATTCCTTTCTTTTGCCTGATTGCTTTGACTAAAACTTCCAGTACTATATTAAATAGCAGTAGTAACAGGGGATATCCCTGTCTTGTTTCTGATTTTTGGAGAATAGGCTTCAGTCTTTCCCCATTCAGTGTAATATTAGCTGAGGGCTTGTCATATATGGCCTTTATTATGTTGAGGTACTTTCCTTCTATACCCATTTATTAAGTGTTTTGATCATAAATAGATGTTTTATCTTGTCAAGTGCTTTTTCTGTACCAACTGATATGATCACATGGTTTTTATTTTGTATATATTTTCAAGTGGCATGAATCCCACTTGATCATGATGTATAATGTTTTAAATGCATTGTTGTATTCTACTTGGTAATATTTTATTTAGAATTTTTGCATCTATGTTCAACAGAGATATTGGTCTATAGTGTGTGTGTGTGTGTGTGTGTGTGTGTGTGTGTGTGTGTGTGTGTGTTATCCTTACCGGGGTTTGATATTATGGTTATGTTGGCTCATGGAAAGAGTTGTAAAGTATTGCCTCTTCTTTAATTTTTTGGAAGACTTCGAGGAGAATTGGGTATTAGCTTTTCTTTGAACGCTTGCTATAACTCATTAGTGACACTGTCTGGTCCTGGGCTTTTGTCTTTGGGGAGGTTTTGAATAATTGTTTTAATTTCCTTACTATTGATTTGCCTATTTAGATTGTCCAGTTCTTGATTCAGTCTAGGTGAACTGTATGTTTCTAGAAACTTGTCCATTTCTTCAAGGTTGTTAAATTTGGTGGTATATAGTCCTTCATAATATTTTTTATGATCTTTTGTATTTCTGTGATTTCAGTCATAATTTCTCCTTTTTCCTCTTTGTGTTTTTCTTCTTTGCCCCTTGGTGAGCTGAGCCAAGGGTTTGTCAATCTAATTAATTTTTTCAAAGAACCAGCTCTTGATTGCATTAATTTTCTCTATCATTTTTCTGTTTTCTATTTCATTTAGTTCCGCTGTAATTTTTATTAATTCCTTCCTTCTGCTGACTTTGGGCTTTTATTATTCTTCTTTTTCTAGTTCTTTAAGTTGGAAAGTTAGGTTGTTTACTTGTGTTTTTCCTTGTTTCTTGAGATAGGCCTGTAATGATATAAAATTCTCTCTTATTTCCTTTCACTGCAACCCAATAATTTTGACACATTATATTTTCATTGTCATTAGTTTCTATGTATTTCTTAATTTCTTCTCTTACTTCTTTTTTGATCCAGTCATTTTAAAATAAGATGTTGTTTAATCTTCATGTATATGTGATTATTTTCTTATTTTGTTTTGCAGTTGATCTCCAATTTCAAGGCTTTGTGGTCTGAGAATATGCTTTGCTTTGCATGGTCCCAATCTACTTGAATTTGCTGAGGCTAGTTTTGTGTCCCAGCATATGGTTTACCCCTGAGAATGTTCCATGTGCACTAAAGTAGCATATATAGTCTCATGTTGTAGAATGGAGTGTCCCATAAATGTCATTTATGTCCAATTATTGTAATGTATCATTTAGAGCTGCTATTTCTTTTTTTATTTTCTGTTTGGATGACCTGTCTATGACTATCAAGGAGGTGTTTATGTCTCCTACTATAATTGTATTCTTATCAGTTTTATGTTTTAGAACTTTAAGTATTTGCTTTATAAATTTTGGTGCTTCCTGGTTGGGGGCATATATATTGATGAGTGTCATGTCTTCTTGTTGTATTTTGCTTTTTATCATTATGAAATATCTATTTTTGTCTCTTATTACCTTTTTTATCCTGAAGTCTGTTTCATCAGATATAACTATGGCTACTCCTGTGTTTCTCTGGATGCCATTTGCTTGGAGTATTGTTTTCCATTCTTTCATTTATAGTCTGTGTTTATCCTTGTGGCTGAGGTGTGTTTCTTGGACATAGCAAATAAATGGGTTTGGTTTTTAATCCAAGCAGCTACTCTATGCCTTTTTTATTGGTGAGTTCAGTCCATTTACATTTAGGGTGATGCTTGATAATATAAAAATTACCTATGGCCATTTTGTCTTCTGATTTTTGGTTTTTCAGAGTCTTGGTTTTTTCTTTGCTTTTTTCTCATTGTTTGTTTTTTGTTTTGTTTTGTTTTGTTTTTTAACCCTGATGGTGTTCTATAAATTTTCCTTCTGTTTCCTCTTTGTTTTCCTTTTCTTTTCTTTTTTTTTTGGGGGGGGGGTTTGTTGTTGTTGTTGTTGTTGTTCTTGTTGTTGTTGTTTGTCTTGGTTCGGTTTTTGAGTAGTTGCTATGAGATTTATGAAAATGAAAGTTTTATATATGTTGTAGCTCTTTTTCTTAAGCATACTTTTAATTTTTTATTCTCTTTTGGGAATTAAACATTAACTTCTTCAATTTTTATGTTTTTGTTGTCCCAAATTTTACCATTTATTTAGCTGGGGTTTTTTGTTTGTTTGTTTTTTGTTGTTTTTTTTTTAAGATTGTATAACCTCCCTCAGTATTTCCTGGAGTGCTGGCCTTGTGTTGAAGAATTTCCTCAGCTCCTATATGACTAAAAAGGTTTTTATACCTTATTCATACTTAAAGGATAATTTTGTTGGATAGATTATTTTTAGCTGGTAATTTCTCTCTTTTAATATTTTGACTATATGATCCCACTTCCTCCTGGCTTGAAGAGTTTCTGCTGAGAAGTCTGAGGACAGCCTAATGTGCATTCCTTTAAAAGTTATAATTTTTCTCCCCTGGCTGCCTTATGGATTCTTTCTTTGTCTTTGAATTTTGACATCTTCAGTATAATGTGCCTGGAGAAGGTCTGGTGGGGTTCAGGTAGCTAGAGGTCCTGTTTTCTTCTTGAATTTGGGGTTTCACTATTTTCCATTTACTTGGTAAGTTCTTGTCTACTATTTGTTTGATGAAGCTCCATTAGGATTTTGTTCTGTTTCTTCTAGTATTCCTATTATTCTTCTGTTGTTTTTTCTAATAAAGTCAGATAGTTCTCTTTTTTGTTTCTCAAATCTCTATCTTGTTTCTTCTGTTCAGTCTCCATGTTTCTATCTTGGGTGTCTAATTTTTTTCCTCCATCTGGTTAGCCTTCCTTCCTATGCTAGTTAATTCATGCTTTATTTCTTTTATTACACTGTTTATCTTCCAAATTTCTATTTGATTCTTATTTATGGTTTCAATTTCTTTGTTAAAGTGTTTCTTTTGTTCAGAGAGTTCCTTTCTGAAATCATTTATCTGGGATGGAGTACTCTGCCAGCATTTCTTGAGTTCTTTGAGTATTTCTAGGAACGCACTCTTGAATTCTGTGTCACTTAGATTATATATTTCCAAATCTGTAAGTTCCTCTTCTGGAGATTTTTCATTTTCTCTTTGAGACACTTTGTTCCTGAGGGAGCTTATCATAGTTGATGTGTTTCCTTTCCTGGGCATAAGAACTTTATGGGGAAGTCTTTCTTTCACTTCTCATTTTGTGTCACTGCAGCATCTTACAGTTCTTTGATTTTCTCACTCTCAGAGCTTTCCTGAATGGTGGGCTTCTCTTCTTTGACTCAGTTGCCTTGATTTCCATGCACCTTCTCCTTGGAAAAATGTGGTGGGTAATGATATTTTCTGCCTTTGAGATTGGTGTAAGCCAATGCTGCTATGCCTTTGTTTTACAGTTTCCCTGAGCCCCTCTGCTGGTTCCTGTTGGAACAGGGTTCTTGGGGAGTCCACAGGGCTTGTTGGATACAGAGGGTAATTGTGGTTGGGGGTAAAGCAAAGGAAACAGCCAGGCTTTGTATTCAGTTTATGCCTAGCTGTGGGGATAGAGCGGTTCATTGCTGCCGTTTGTCCTGAGATTGCTTGCTACCTTGGGTGCTAGATTAGTTGTAAAATTGGCCTGTTTCTGCATTAGGAGCTCTTAGGGTCAGGGCAGGCACACTCTGAAGCATAAGCCTGCTCCTCCATCAGGGGAGTGCTAAGCCAGTCTGGTGCACGCTACAATACAAGCCTGGCCCTCCATCAGAAGCACACCACAGCCAGGGGTGTGTGTGCCACAAGCTTAGCCCTTCATCAGGAGTTCACCAGTTTACCCTGAACACTTTATCAAATCTTTGTTCAGGCCCTATCTAATCCAGAGCATAGTTCTCCGGCTGGGGCTTTAGCACTCATTGGCTTGGGCTTGGACTTTATCTCATCCCCTCACGGGGCTACCACTGTCCACTCTTCTGCCCACCCAAGATCATTCTGCACTTCAGTTTATTTCCCCTGCCCTCAACCCCCAGTTGAGTCCTTTTGTCAGCCTGGGGTTGCTTTTCACAGCCCCATCACCACACTGCTCCCTTCCCTTTTCTCCTGTTCACCTTTCTTTCTCTGACCTTTAGGTATTTTCTTGCCATCTCATAGCTGGCAAGAAATTTTTAGTAAAATTTTTTAAATATTTGCTAAAATTCATCTGTGTAACTATCTTGTCCAGGACTTTTGTTTGTTGGAAACCTGTTGATTACTGATTCAATTTTGTTGTTAGTAATTGGTCTGTTCATACTTTTTGTTTCTTCTTGATTCAGCTTTGGATGATTGTATGCTTCTAGGAATTTATCCATTTTTTCCCCAGATTGTCCAATTTGTTGGTTTAAAGTTGCTTGTAGTATTTTCTTAAAATTATTATATTTCTGTAATGTCTGTTGTCAATTCTCATTTTCATATCTGATTTTATTTCTTTCAGTCCTCTTTCTTTTCTTCTTGATGAGTCTGTTTAAAGGTTTGTCAATTTTGTTTATCTTTTCAAAAAAAAAAAACCCCAGCTCTTGGTTTCATTGATTTTTTTGTATTATATTTTTAGTCCCCATTTTGTTTATTTCCTTTCTGATCTTTATTATGTTCTTCCTTGTACTCACTTTAGTCTTTGTTTGCTGTTCTCTTTCCAATTCCTTTAGGTGTAAAGTTAGATTGTTTATTTGAGATTTTTAAAATAAATTCATAACCTGCATTGCTATGAATTTCCCTCTTATGACTGCTTTCACTGTGTTTCATAGATTTTGGAGTCATTGTATTTTCATTTTCAATTGTTTCAAGGTAGCTTTGGATTTCTTCCCTGACCTCATTGCTGACCCATTCATTATTTAGTAACACATTATTTGGTCTCTGTGTGTCTGTGTGTTTTTCAGTTTTTTTCTTTTAATTTATTTCTAGTTTCACGTGACTGTGGTTAGACACAATGCTTGATATGATTTTAATCTTCCTAAATTTATTGAGACTTGTTTTGTGGCCTAACATATGGTCTATCTTGGAAAATGTTCCACTTGCACTTGAAAACAATGCATATTCTGTGCTTTCAAATGAAATACCCCAAAAATATCAATTAAATCTATCTGGTCTAGTGTGTCATTTAAGGTTGCTGTTTCCTTACAAAGTTTCTGTCTGGAACCTCTAGCCATTGGTGTCAGTAAGATATTAAAGTCCCCTACTATGATTGTGTTGCTGTTGGTCTCTGCCTTCATGTCTACCAATATTTGCCTCATGTATTTAGGTATTCCTCTGTTGCATAAATGTTAACTAGGGTGATGTCCTCCAGTTAGATTGATTCCTTCATTATTATATAATGTTCTTCTCTGTCCCTTATTATAGTCTTCATTTTAAAGTATATTTTGTTCAATATAAGTACTGCCACTCCAGCTTTTATCTCATTTCTATTTGCATGAAATATCTTTTTCCATCGTTTTACTTTCAGTCTCTGTGTGTCTTTTGATCTGAGGTGGGTTTCTTGTGGACAGCATATGCATGGCCTTGTTTTCTTACCCATTCAGCTACTGTATATCTTTTGATTGGAATATTTAATTCATTTACATTTAAAGTGATTATTGATAGGTACATAGTTATTGCCATGTTATTATTTATATTTTTTATCTTTCTTTGTTTTCTCCTTCCTTCTGCTTAAAGAAGTCCTTTTAACTGGTTTGGTGGTAATGAATTCCTTTAGCTTTTTCCTCTTTGGGAAACTCTTTATCGCTCCAATTTTAAATGATACCCTTGCTAGGTAGAGTAGTCTTGGTTTTAGGCCTTTGCTTTTCATTACTTTGAATATTTCCTGTGACTCCCTTCTGGCCTACAAAGTTTCTGTTGTGAAATCAGCTCCCTTGTAGGCAAATAACTAATGGGAGCTCCCTTGTAGGCAAATAACTAATTTTATTTTGTTGCTTTAAAGATTCTCTCTGTTCTTTAGGCTTTGGTATTTTAACTATGATGTGCTATTGTGTGAACCTCTTTAGGTTCACCTTGTTTGGGACTCCCTGAACTTCCTGGGCTTGTAGCCTATTTCCTTTGCCAAGTTAAGGACGTTTTTCATCATTATTTCTTCAAATAAGGTCTCAATTCCTTGCTTTCTCTCTTTTCCTTCTGGTACCTCTATGGTGATAGTATTAGTATGCTTGATATTGTCCCAGAAACCCCTTAAACTCTTCTCAAATCACTAATTTGATCCTCTGCTTTATCTAGTCTAGTATTGATTCCTTCTTATATATTCTTTATTTTAATTATTGTATTCTTTATTTCTGACTGGTTCATTTTTATGTTTTCTATCTTTATTTTTACATTTCTTATCTCTTTGTTAAATTTCTCACTGAGTTCATCTACTTTCCCTCTAAGTTTATTTATTTTTTTTTAATTCATTTTTATTGTTAGACTTATTGGGGTGACATCTGTTAGCAAGGATTACATAGGTTTCAGGCATATAATTCTACAGTGCATTGTCAACTTGATGTATAATAAGTTCACCACCTAATGCCTCTAAGTTTATTGAGCATTCTTATAAGCAGTGTTTTGAACTCTGCCTCTGGTAGATTGCTTGTGCCCATTTTGTTTAACTCTTTTCTGGGAGCTTTGTTCTGTTCTCTCATTGGAGTGTGTTTCTTTGTTTTCCCATTTTGGCTGCTTGTCTGTGTTTGTTTCTATGTATTAGGTAGTGTTACTATGTTTCCCAGTCTTAATACAGTGGCCTTATGTAGTAGGTGTCCTATGGGAGATACTGACCCAATCTCCCTGATCACCTGAGCCTTGTGTGGGTTGTGTGTGCCATTCTGTTGTGGTTCATCTTGGTTGCTGTTGGCACATCAGTAGGAGGGATTAAACCACAGGCTGATCAGTTGTGAAGATAGGCAATGATTATAGCAGTGGAGCTTCTGTGCAGAAGGTAACTCTATGGAGCAGGATTCTCTTTAGCAGGGCTCTGGTACCTGACCAGTCTGCCCATTGAATGTCTCATCCATGGAAGCAGGTGGGTGGTGTTCTGGCTTGATCCTAAGCTGGTCACTTGGCATACTAGCTTGGGGACTCCTGGGATGGACTGCACCACAGGCCAAGTTCAGCCATAGCCTGTACCTTACCTGTAAGCCACCTAATATGAACCACAAAGCAACCTACAAATGGCAGCCACCGATTCTGGGCTTGAAGATGCCTGGAAGAGGCCAAGCTGCAAACCGAGGTCATCTGCTGCTAGTACCAAGCTTGTGTCTGTGCAGCACAAGGTACAGGACATGCCAAAGCCATGCGCTGCTTATTTGGGTTTTGTGACCCTTTGAGAGATTTTAGGAAAATCTGCAGCATGAACCAAGATAGGCCACTTCTATTTAAAAAGTCACTGAAACTGGCCTGAAAGTTGAGTGGGGCAGGGTCTAAAGGAATCATCAGAACTGGGTGAACAGCATTACCCAGGTTGATGGAGACTCAGATATGGGGGCTGACTGCATCTGCATGCTGTGTCAGGGCAGGGCTCAGCAACAAAACAATGGATTCTGTCAGTACTTATGTCTGGGAGAAAGCTGCCTCTCCAGCCTTCACCCTGAAGCCAGGCAATTCAATTCTTCTCTGTATATCTCTGATGCCTTTTGAGCTATTGTCCCAATGCTATACAACCCAGATACCTTCAGATGTCTTAGGATTTCACTGTTTCCTTGACCTGGCTTCTTGTTCTTATGCTTAAGGACCTGCAATATAGACTCTGGAGAACCTCTTGCAGGCTTCTGGGGCTACTTTGCCTTCCTATGCAGAGAGCTGGATGAGCCAGGGAATTCGTGTCCTGCCAGGGCAGCTTTAAGTCCATGAATTACTCATAGAAGATTGTGTAACTTTGCCTTGAGTCTGGCCAAAATCTGACATAATTCACATCCAAGCTGAAGCTCAAGTTGAAGGTGGGGGTTTCCTTGAATCTCATACCTGTTAAGATTCTTCCCTTTTTCTGTGCTACTTTCCAAATCCTTAAATGGCTTCTCCCAGGAGCACTTTCTTAATAAATCACTTTCACTACTTGTCTGAGTGTCTGAATCTGGTGATCCTGACTTGAGACATGTGTATAGTGCACTTTGCAAAGTGGTGAGGAAGAAATGTAAGATGCATCAGATGAGACCAACTCCAGACTGTATTTTGTCAAGCAAAGGATTTGCCTCTTGCAGTGGATTACAGCAATGCCCACTGTTTCACTAATACATCAGTATTTATGTTGGACCTACTATTTGATTTATCCCTGTGTGATAGTCTGCTTCCATGAAATTCACTTTCTTGTATATATCCCTGCAGAGCACATGCATATGCAGAACTAACTCCTTGTTCCCAATCTCTACAAATTTTCACATACAGCAGCAGTTTTCAATTTAGTTAAAAATCCTTTCACTTTTCCCCAAATGAAATTGTAATTGACAGCTTAATATAGAAGAATTAAAAGCAGATAGATCCAAAGATAGTCTGCCCTCACATTCAAGGCTATAAACAACACAAATACATTTTTGGACTGAGGTAGAACATTTAACCCTTATGCCAGGATTGCTGGCATTGCTGAAAAGATTTCTTAAAAATGTGAAATTCACATAACATAAAATTAACCATTTTAAAGTGAAAAATTCAGTGCCACTTAGTACTTTCACAATTTTGTGCAATCACCATTTCTATCTAGTTCCAAAATATCTCATTACCGTGAAATAAAACCCCATACTCATTAAGCAGTTAATCCCCATTTCCTCCAGTCTCTGGCAACCAGCATTCTACTTTCAGTCTCTGCAAACTTAACTATACTGAATATTTCCTATAAATGTAATCATATAATATGGGGTCTTTTGTGGTTGGCTCCTTTCAATTAGCATAATGTTTTCAAGGTTTATATATATTGTAATTCATACCAATACTTCATTCTCTTTTATTACTGAATAATATTTCATGGTATGGATATACCATTTTTGTTTGTATCTTCCTTCCTTGATTGGCATCCAGGTCGTTTTCACCTTTGGCTATTGTAAGTAGTGCTGCTGTGATTATTTGTGTTCAAACAAGTATTGGTTTCTAATTCTTTTGGGTATATATCTAGGAATAGAATTTTAAGGCTGAACAGCTTTTTTTCCATGTGCTTTTATTTTCTTTTTCTGTCCCTTCCCTTCCCTTTCTATTTTCCTTTTAATTTTGACTCTGAGATCCATTCAAAGGACACTACAACCCAGCCACTCCCAGAGGTTAAGGGACCCACCCAGTGATTTACTGGACAAAAGAGAAGTTGTGAGGCTTGCCTTGCCCACACACCATCCTTCAATAGTGTTTAGTGCACTGAAAACCTGTGGAGCAAGTCCAGAATGCCTGACTCAACAAATAAGTGTGACAGTTAGAATGGGTCCCAGGCAGCAGGAAGCGCTGAGTGTTTGTTTTGTTGTTGTTTGTTTTTTTGTTTGTTCTGCTCTCCTCAGGAGAAGCAGAAACTCAAGACTTGTAGGTGAAATCTGCTAATTTTCAAAGTTGGCTCTGAATTTTTAAAACCTATATAGGGCAAAAAAAGTAAGTCTCTGGTTGGGGTACAGCTAAATAATTGACAGGAATTTGTTACTTCCTTTTGAAGGATGATGTGTGGGTGAGTTGTGTCTCACAACTTTTTTTCTGTCAGATAAATCACTGGGCAGGCCACTTGCCCCTGAGAATAGTTTTGGTTGTAGTGTCCTTGCAATGGGTCTCAACACCAAAATCGAAAGAAAGATAGAAAGGGAAAGGAAGAGACAGGGAAAGAAAATAAAAGCACACAAGGGGAAAGAACACCACTCATGCCATAGCCAGGAACAGAAAAACATTAGGGCCATTGCTGCTGAAGCATCTGCCTCCACAGCCCTGTTTCCTATGGCATTCTACACATCTGTGCTTAGAAACAGGAGTTCTCAGTCTGCCCAACAGTGAAACAGTGAATTCTTGCCATTTATAGCTCCTGGAGACCCTCCCCATTAATCCTCCTTCCAACTGGGTGAAATTTCCCCATGGAATTCCCTCAAACATTACAGACACTGCACCACAGCCTCCCTGGCCACTTGGGATTATTAGAGAAGCTCTGAGGAGCTAAGGCAGAAGGAGCAGGAATGGTTATGAAACTGCTGCTGGCAGGACTAACTGGATCCTTTAGGACACACCCAGTTGTGGACAAAGGAAGTGGATATCCTGTTTCGAATATTCAAGAGGAAAATCTACTTCCCTGAAACACATATTATACACATTAGCTATCATATATACACTTCTTCAATCCTCATAACAAGCCTTTTAAGTAAACTCCATTGCCAACTCCATTTTACTGACAAATTAATTGATTTATACAAGTGCTAAGTGACCTGCCCAAGTCCACACAGCTAGGATGTGGTGTGGCTGTGACTCTAACCCAGGCACTTTGAATAAGGGTCTGTTATTTTCACCATTAGGCTGTGTAGTCCTTACAACACAAGCATTCAAAGTATCCAACAGCCAAACTTTCTGAACAATGTTTGGACTTGAAACTCAGACACAGTGTAGAATCTAGTATCCTGGACTCACATTTGAGATAAGATTAAGCCCCAATTTTAAAACATAATGTAGTCACTTACCGAGTTTCACTAGGACCCACACAGGAACCAGGCTGACTTCACTCTTCCCACTTCAAAGGCCAACACAGGAAGTGCTCTCACTGACTTTCTAAACTGCTCCTCTCCTGGAGTCTAATTAGAATCACCCAGAGATCTCTGAGAAATGTAGTTGTTGGGCCTTAGGTTGTCCTTGTACACATTCAAATCTATTAATATTGATTGAAGAAGACACAGAGCTATATTATTTGATGAGGTCTGGCCACAGACTGTAATGAGCTCTGGCTGCAGACTGTGAGGGGTGTGACCTTTCATTTTACATGTTTTTTTCTACCTTAGGGAGCCTGAAGCCACATGTCTTATGGGTAATGTGGGAGGTGCAAGTTGTGAGGAAGCCCAGGAAAAGCAGGTAATTAACATGGATGAGGCAGAAGATGGATGTTTTAAATCACTCTCCCCAGTTTATGATATCCTTTCTTGATCAATTTCTATGTGGCCCCTCAGTTTCTATCCTTATTTCTTCAGCCTCATTTACCACTCCACCCATGGTGTAATGTGTTCAATATGAATACATGTATATGGTGTGACAGTGGCATGTGTACAGTAATGTGGTATTGTTCTCTGCTTGTGTTTTTAATTGACATTAATGATATTGGCCTATTAACTCTTGTCGTTCCTTATGCATTTCCCTCTATGCTATATTTTAACATCTGAATACATGACATAGTCTTTGCCTTGTACCCTCCCTTCAGCACTAACAGTTCTAGTTCATACCTCTGGTGTTCTGCTGCACGAACATGGGAAGGATTTTTTTTGGCATGTGATGGGAAAGGTTAGATAAGCATGCAACTTAATGCTCCCGGGACCACCTCCCAGTTCAGTAGAGTGTGAGTGAGAAGATAAATACCTCCATGTTCTACTTGTTCATGTAGTATTACTCATGGGACATGGACCATGCTGATTCTCAATGTTCTCCAATGAGTTAAGCTCCCACTGTCTGCAAAGGTAACCTGCTAATAATATACCCTGCCTTTTCCACTCTTATACTGGTGTTTCCTTAAATCACCTTCTAAATAAATTACTTGAATGCAACTCCTAAGACCATTTAACTTACCAGTACCATGGGTGAAGGACACTTAGGTGGCCTCCAACTCCTGATTACTACAAACACAACTGTGATGAATACTTTCCTCTATGTGCCCTGTAGATGGACATGAGAACTTTACATGGATATATGTCAGGAATGTGATGTGCTGGGTGACAGGGCATATAAGTACTTAATTTCACTGGGCATTACTGTCTTCCTGTGTAGAAAGACTCCCATTTTCCACATATTTGATTGACAATTTCTGTTGCAACCTTCAACTGTCTGCCCTTCTTATGTGTTTAAAGTGACAACTCAGTGTTGTTTTAATTTGCACTTCTCTGACTACTGGTGATTTTGAGCAGCTTTTCACATTCCTGTGGGCTCTTCCAGTTTCTCATTTGTGAATTAAATGGCACATTATTGAGCAAGCACTTCTTTAACATAATGTCCAGGACACAGCAGACCTAAATAATAGATTACAGAGTACAGCTTGCTAGAAAAATTTGCTCAGGAAAATATGATGCCAGAATGCAGCTTTGGTTCTGGACTGTTTGCCACTAAGTATGGAAGAGGAATTGTTCAATAAAGTAAGACTATTATTGTCCTATTGCTTCATGGAAATTTGACAGTTGGCATTAAAATCCATATAGCAAATTCATAATTTTCAGTAAACTTTTACCATTTCAGCTAAACTAACAAAGGCCCTTGAGGATCTCCAAAAAGAACTGTCACAGAAATCTTAGATCACGAAGCTTGAGGTTAAGGGAGAGTCAGACCAGAGTCATAGATCCTGGTGTCTGAGGCCCATGACACCTGAGGTTATAGGTCCAGTATTTCAGTGACCTTGAGAACTTTCAGCCTCCGACAGAATGTCTATCCAAACATTCAAGCCAACATTTCACTACTTCCTGGCATTTCCAGAGCAGACTTGGGAAATATTTAAACTGTCACTGAGCATTCTCCCATAGAAGGAACAGATACAGAGGTGGATTTGAAGTAGTGATAATGATAACATAAAAGTAAGCCCCCTCAATTCCAATATGTGGAAATCATAAAAGTAGCATACCACCTTTCAAAAAATAAATATGAAGTAGTAAAATTAGTTCATGTATTATAATGATCATAATATGTCCTAAATCTTTTTATTTTAAATATTAAAATATGTGAGATTTTTTTTATTTCCTTAAAAAACTTTAAAAGATCTTTATTTTTGCAAAGATAGAAAGATTGAAGTAAAACTCCCTTTTGACGATGGAATCTATAGAGGGCACTGGCCTCTAATTCAAGATTCTTTTTTGCTAAATAAATCTGTTTCAAATTTTGGTTGCCAAGACTTTCTGGTTTCTGCTTCAACAGGTAAAAATTTGAAGTCAAGACTCCCAGTTTCACAGAAAATCAACAACTCATGAAAATAAAACAAATCTGTCAGAGTATCAAGGTCATGAGTCAAACTGCTACCTTGAAAAATGAAGAGACAAACAGGTAGATACATAGAATCACAGATTACTGGGAACTGAAGCCCAGGATTAGAAGCCTATTGCTGAAGCTTATAATTCAGAACACTTAAAAACATTCGTTTGATAAATTTCTGAATATTCAGTGTAGACAAGTTTGAAGGTTAGAAACTGTGGGGGCTCTGTCTCAGGGAGGCCTCCATCCTTTTTTGAGTGTTAATTCCAAGAACCCCACCAGGTTCTCAGTGTGAAGATGAGAGAAAAGTCTTTTTGTGTTTCTGGTAGAAGGAGGAAAATGTAATCATTTTTAAATAAATCCTGAGCATTGTCTTCTCTTGCTTACCTCAAGGGAAATTATAAGAGCCTAGTAGAAGTGAGGTAAGGAAAATATCCAACCCCAGCACTTTGTAGCATTTTTTTCCTCACCTAAGGGGGGAAATTTGAGAAGTAAATATTTTAATGATTAGTTAAGTTTTCATTGAAAATTTACATTAAAAATACCTTGAAATTATGCCTGAATTTCTTGTATATCAAAATCATAGTAATTAAAGTTTCCTTTAGTCAATTAAATAAACATCAAAGTTGTTAGCTAATCTTTGCATTTTGCTAGTTATGCCTGTTGCAGACCTCTTAGTTAAATAAGTATAACTAAATTATACATCCATGGACATAATGTATTAATATTTTTATGATTTTTTTCCTTGTCAACTACCCAAGGAAACCTGAGCCATTCTATTATGCTGAAGACTTCTATCACAAACCCTTGCTTCTGCAGGCACCATCTTCAATTTAAACCAAGTGTGTGGACACTGAATAGGGGAGGCAGCCCATCCCTCATGCCTGGCACAATGCATCCAGGTCTCCCACTTGTTTCACATACCTTAGGGTGGCTCTCTGCAGGAGCCCATTGCACATCAAACTTGACTGGGACTTCTCTTGCTATCTGTTTTCTACAATTAGAAATTGGAAAAAGAATTGCTGTGTCTTCATTTCCAGCAAATTGTCTCGTTCTTTCTCAAGACAAGCTTCTCATCCATATTGGTGACCTTTAACCTGACAGAATGTCATCTGGGCCCCACAGAGATGTTCTTAGAGATAAGCGTTAGGCAAGATGACAACCCAAGAGGGGATACCTGAAACTTCTCTTGGAAAATACAATTAAACAACCGGATCCAACACAGGAATCCCTTAGTGGCACAGCCTCAGCTGAGAGATCATGCATTGCAAGAAAATACCTGAAGGTCTGAGAAAAGTGGGTGAATGAGAGAGAAATGAGGGAACAGAGCAGAGCAAAGACGTGTGACTGCAAATCGTGATCCAATTGGGCCTCACTGAAGGAACTAGGGGGAGACAGGGGACACTGGCAGAGAAGCAATGTGATCCTGAGTGGGCAGGGGGCTGAGTGGCAATGGGAGCTTGGGCGAGCGTGGCTGAAACCCTGTGAGACTATGGGCAAATTGGACAAACAGTAGCACGTTAGGACCCCAGCTGGAGCACCTCACCCTGAGTAGGTCAGAGGCAAAACAAAGCATCTGAACTGCCCTAGGTGAGAATAGGGCCACCAGTTGCATTATCCCACCAGGATAGATTCTGGGTGAGTTTGAAACTAGGAACTGGCTGCCATGGAAATGCTGAAATGCTGAACCACAGTCCTGGGTGAAACATGGGCCCAAAAGTGGAAGAAAGACTGAGAAATGAGCATTTGGCCCCCTACCAACATAACTGCAGCCCACTCCAGTATAGCCCTGCACAGTCCTCCCATCCCAACCCCCTCACCTCTGGCCCACCTGATGAGCAAACTAATGATACAGTGGAATCAGCAACCAGGGGAGCTTATGTAAGAAACAAAGCAACTGCACCACCCCCAAACTCAAGCAAAAGCCTGAAACTCTGAGATTCTGAGCCTAGCTCTTTCTTCAAATTCTCTCCCAAAGCTCTTAGTCTCTGCTTTACAGCCAATTGGAATCAAGAGAAAAATATTGGAAGACACTACAGTGATACCAACTGGGAAGAGAAAGAAAGAAAGACCTCTCTGTATCTGCCATAGGAAAAGCCCTCAGGCCCAGAAAAAGAAACATATTAAATACAATGAGTACCTTAGGATTCAAAGTCACTCAGAAATAAAATGAAAGAAATATCGGGAAAAGGAACTTATAGACCTGGAAATATATAATCTAACTGATACAGAATACAAGGCTCCAGTTCTAAAAACTCTCAAAGAACTGAAACAATATTGGCAGAGCACCCTGACTCAGATGAGTCATCTCAGAAAGGAAATCCATGAACAAAGGGAACGTTTTAACAAAAAAATTAAAAATATAAAAAAGAATCAAATGGAAACAATGCAATAAAAAAACTAAGAAATGACCTAACTACCATAAAAAACAGAACCAACCAAACAGAGAAAAAAATTAGTGACATATAAAACCAGAACATGGAAACAACACAGAAAGAAGAAGAGATTCCTCAGAAAACTGGGAATGAAGTTATCATATGACACAGCAATCCCTCTTCTGGGCTTCTACCTCCAAAATCTTGAAAACGATAGTCCACAAAGACTTATGCACCCCCATGTTCATCACCATGCTGTTCACAGTGGTCATGTCATGGAAACAACCAAAGCACCCTCTGATAGATGACTGAGTATAGAAGCTCTCTCTCTCTCTCTCTCTCTCTCTCTCTCTCACACACACACACACACACACACACACACACTGAAATATTACTCAGGTATAAAAAAAGGATAAAATATTGCCATTTACAACAAAATGGATGGACTTTGAGATAATCCTGCTAAGCAAAAGAAGTCAGACAGAATAAATGAAGACCCACATGACTTCACTCATATCTGCAATATAAAACTGAAAGCAACAAAAAAACAAAAACTCATGGACACAATCAATAGTTTAGTGGTTACCTGAGAGCAAAGAGAAAGGGGGTTGAAAGAGGAGAAAGGGAGTTGGAAAAGACGAAGGGGAATCAAGTACATGGTAATGGAAACAGAACTGATTCTAGGTGGTGAACACATAATGCAACACATAGACAATGAATTGTAGAATTGTACAACTGGAACCTATGTAATTTTTGCTAACCAATGTCACTGAGTTTAACAATAAAAATATTAAGGAGGGAGAAGAAGGCAAGATGGTGACTGGAGAGGAGGTCCTTAAAGCCTCTCCGAGAAAACACAATTGAACAGCCACTCAGGAGCCAAGAAAGAGGACCCTGAGTGACAAAAGGGCTGTTGAGAAATCCACAAATCGCAAGTAAACACCTGAAGGTTGGAGAGAAGGGGGCGAGAGGGGGAGAGGGAAGGGAGCAGAGATGGACTGCAACAGGACACAATCGCTGCTGACTATTAGAAGCGGTGCAGTTCATGGGAGGGGAGAGACCGCGGGGGAGCTGGGCTTTGGAGCTGCATGCTGGGGACAGAGTTTGGGAGCCAGCCTCTGAAACTTTTGAGTGGTAGAAGGGCTGAGTGAGAACTCTGAACTGCAAAGATGACACCCCAGCTCTAGGCACCCTGGAGACCTACACAGGGCTGCAGTTCCTGTTCCCAGCCCGCTGCAAAGGCAACCCTACTGTCTCAGGCCAGACCCACAGCTTTGGACTTATGGAGCGTGCACTTCTTCATGCACCCCAGGGTTCTGAAAGCAGTGTGAGCCCTTAGACAGCGAGATGCTGAATCAGGAATAGAAAGAAAGACTGATTTGATAGCATTCACCCAAGCCAGCAGAAACAAGCCTTGGACCAGCTTCCCCAGCAAAGGGCAGAAG